>JABFOV010005093.1:0-12674 GCA_022817685.1 Aradophagus sp. ZL-2020
TATGACCGGGTATAACTTTGAGCGTTCTGAAATTGTGAACCGTTTTCTCACAAGAGTATTTTGCTTTTCTTTAAAATTATTACAATTTTAATATAAAACATAGTTATTTTGCTCAAAAACTGTATTTATTTCAGTACGAAAAATAAAATTTTGCGACGACATGATTTTTTTTGATACAATCAGAATTTAACGAAGAGGATTGGTATTTTGAGTTGAATCAATTATTTTTCTGAGTGTAGAATCTTCGATCAATGAAAAAAAATGGATCTCATGAATCGATGTTTTTCTAATTTCTATTCGTCGCAAAGAAATGTTGCAAACTTTACTGTCGGATAAATTGAATATTTATCAAATGATCCAAAAATATTGATTCAATATTGAATTATGTTTCATTGATTATTTTTTCCCAATTTCTTTTCATCGCAAAAAAAATGTTTCAAGTTTTTCCTACCTGAACAACAATGTATTAGAAATTTTGTTCTACTACTAATTAAATTTGAAGTATTAATCTATTAAACCCAAAATGACAACTCAAAATTTAAAATTATCAATTTTCTTTTCGCCTGCACTCACCGAATACAAACTCCGTACAACTCGCCCCTCTGGAAAAAATGCTTCTCAATCTCCTCTCACTATCATCTCAATAGCAAAACTAACATTGTTGTACCCAATAGCGGTATCTCGGAAACTGTAACGCGCTATCTTATCGCCGGTTTCTACGCTACGAAAACACTATCGCCATTTTTAACGTTGACGTTTTTTTTCAAGCCCTTATCGACGGCCAGGTCGAACGAGCCGGCGCTCGGTTTCGATCTTGTTGTTCATAACAGCGCAACGTTGCAAGTCGACTCGATCGTGGCAGTACTTTGTCCCCGCAAGTCGAACCCCGTTGCCGGTTGCCATCTCGTGCATCTTTCGCGCCGGATCGGAAGCTCCGCGCAAATGTCGGCCATACATTTGCGCGGCTTATCGCCGCGCCGGCATCTCCCGCGATGCATTCCCGAGGCGTCTCGCTGGCGCATAATGAGAGCGAGACGTTGCGCCAACGGAACGGCTCGATTCGCGATCACGCCGAACCGAGTCGTAGGGTGCCCGGCCGTTTCGCTATCTCGCGACGTGAATCGCGATTCGATATCGGCTATCGAACCGAAGATCGATCTCCGCGAGCGTTTTGCATTTGCAGAAAATAATCGCGCTCGTTACGCGCCGGGGGAAAACGTTCCTCGTCAGCGGCGATCGAATCGCCGAGCGGGCCTTTCGTTCGTTAGAATTTATTATGTAATCGGTGGTGGAAAAAAAGACATTTTTCGAATTATTGTCGGGTTAATGGTTTGAGAACTCGGCGAGTTTTGCGTTCTCAAGTTTTTCGACGTTTTATGCACGCAGTGACGGAAATTGTTGACCACAGTTTTAAAATATGACAAAATATTTTCACGATATCAAAAATTATTATTACGTAAATGTATATAAAATACTGTTAAAAATGTGTTTAAACCGTTCATTTCAATTTTCATTTCTTTTTACTTGATTCGATTTAAAAGTTTTAAATCCATCATTCGTAAACGGGGTTTCATTTTATCGAACACGAATCTAAAGTAAAATTTTCAAAATATAGAATGATCGATCTAATATGGCGGACGAAAAATTCAAAATATACTGAATGATAGAAAATGCAGATTAAAGCAGGATAGCGACTCAAAGCGAGTTCTATCGTACAAACCGCACGTACGAATGCGACAGTGCGAAAAAATGGCGGCGCAAAATTTTTTGCTCGCCGATTAATAATTAATAACGTCGACTTAATTATTCGATAACAAACAGCCATTAAAAGATATCTATCAGCTGCGAAATGACGCGGAGCTTTAACATGCGCTATCCGTGCCGG
Source organism: Aradophagus sp. ZL-2020 (assembly GCA_022817685.1). NCBI lineage: Eukaryota > Metazoa > Arthropoda > Insecta > Hymenoptera > Scelionidae > Aradophagus > Aradophagus sp. ZL-2020. The sequence goes on from JABFOV010005093.1 coordinate 1,886, forward strand.
CAGTAATAGATGATTCCTCATCCGTGACACGTATGCGCTCATACGGCGTGTCATTTAATGCCGCTCGTGAAGACCGCACGTATATATTAATTCAACGATACCGACTCATTAAGACTCGATATTTCATGCCCACCTTTTTCCCATCCCCCCGCGCATCGCTCCTTTTTTTCATTCTCAGTTATTAACTCGCATACTTTTATTTCTTTCAACTACATCCTCTGCTCACTTTGCTCCAATTCGACGCCGTAAATAATTAAATATCACATCCGGATGGTTACAGAACGCAAACCCAATAAACACCCCCGGTAATAAACGCGCGCGCTAATGAAGTGTTTTGTACAAATATGACTTACATTACGGCAACGGAGTGCGGTGGGATTTATTAAAATTTAATTCCGCAAAATGAAAACGTTATCCATAAGTGATCAATTGCCGAGCGGCCGTAATTAAAACGTATTTTATTTTCAATAGCGCGCAAAGCGATCATTTTCGATGCGAAAAAGAGGGCAAATAAAATCGAAGTAAACAAAAGAATCGCAACAACATTTATACGCCAACGAGCCGGAAACCGGTCAGACAAATTTATTATTTCCCGTTGGGGATACGCAAAAAAAAAAAGAGCACAATTGCCATCTGAAATATCATTCGCGGGCGGTGTTAATGACACCTCAACCATGAAAAGCGCAAAATTGGCCGTTGGCCTGTTTACAGTATTGATATTATATTGCGACGGCGAATGGTTTTAATTTCGCTGCGCAGGCCGTTCTTTATCACTCGTGTCGAACGGTGAAATTTAGTAGCCGTTTTTTGATACTCTACCAATGAGATAAAACGCGGCAAATGGATTGTTGTTTTAAATCATTTGCCAGCCGTCGCCTTGTGAAACTCGATACATCGACGAGCAGGATTTGGTTGATTTAGTAATACCATTTTGCCGAACACGTTTCAACAGTAACCGAATTACTTGCGCGAAATATTTTGAATCTTTTACCACCACTTATCAAAACCTATGATATAAAGTTACACAGTTTTGCTTACAGTTCTATTTCACTTTATTTTGCACTTTTCTCCAAATTTGTTTGTGCAAAAAGGGGGGAAATTGACTTTTAAGTTTATTTATAAATTGAAATGAAATGAATATTCAATTGATGTTGAATCAATATTACAAATTAACGAACCAAAACTTTTCCTCGACGTGGAAATCATGGCGCAACGCATGGATGATCCGGCTTGCTCGTTTTCATTCATAATTATTATTATTATTTAAGCGCGTGATTTATTTTAATTGAATACGTCCGACGGCTTGCGAAGCAACGAGTGTTTATCTTGAAACCATTTTGCGATGCAAGATACGGGCAAGAAAAATTGTTTAATTGATTAGCCAGGCGAGCTATCTTTTACGTCACGTTCCGAACGGTATAATCGACCGTAAATTAACACTTGTTTCAAATTATTGGATTAAGTTATAAGACGACGCTCCTATACTTGCGTATAAGTAATTTCACTTATTAAAGCGTGAGTAATGGCTCCCATGGTCGTGCACTTTTTGTAGTGGGAAAAAAAGTCCTAATTTTCAAAAATCCTAATTTTTCGTAGAAGCTTTTAAAAATATGTAAATTAAACTAAGACAAAAAACTCATTATTTTTTGTAATCTTAGCAAATGAAAAGAAATGTTTAAAGAAAATCGACATTCTAACGAATGAAACTATTCCGAATTCGTAACAAAGTGATTTCATTGGTGAAACAATTGAAGTTGAATTAAATTTTACAGTATACAAGGTAAATGTACCAATTATCGGCAGATGAGTACCAGCGAATATTAATGCATAAAATACTGAAACACATTAAACTTCGCCATAAAATTATGTTGCGTTGTGTGAATTCGAGCTTGAAATGATAATTTTTAAACGTTTATTGAATAAAGTTGCACATGTTCATAATTGTATTATTCATCAACTTTATTCCAACGGTAACTGGAACACTGCCTGTGACTGCTACATTTACCTCATAATACGACGCTTTTACCAGCTTTTCATCACATTCCCAAGTACTAAATTCCCCGCCTTATATTCCATCAACATCATTTTGTTCGGATAACTTTGCCGGCGTGAATAAATTTTTCCTCCCGTGACAGCCCGCTCGTTTACGATCCGCCAGCTGATTGCCCGGGCTCGTGTTTGCACGTAACGTTGCATTTAGTCCGAGGTGTGACGTTATTTCAGGAAAGCAGCGTTATCGCCTTAATTGCTCGATGGGTTAAACTGCCGCGTAACGCTTATCGGCCGGGATCAACGAGCGGTCGCGTCGCAGGCGGGTGTCGGGCGCGTGTTGACGCGACGACACGGCCCGCCGTGCGGCCGGTCCAGAAACAAAAGCCCGTGTTACGTTCGCGGCGAGAATCGGACGTTGATTCGGATTATCTGTACAATGGCTGCGGCAAACATTGACTAAGTGGTTAGGTCGGCCGATGTTTTTGCGCGGCGGACAAAAGATCGCGATGCGCCGGATATTTTACCGAACAATGAGCCGTGATGCGGGCAACGATCCTGCCGAGGACCGTCTACGTTATTATTGTAATTTCGTGTACTCGGGACGCGGTATAATGGGCTTGCGAGGGAAAACAGGCATTGCGAAATTGACTTGTTCCAGGCGGTTCTCACTTGGGCTTATGACGTTAGTTAGTATTGCTTCTGATATGCAAGTGTGTGCATGGAAAATGTATAATATATTTCAGTTACATATTTTACGCATTTATGAAATAAAGTTGAGTATTTTATAGGCAATTTACAGAATTGGTAATTAAGTACGAAATTGTGTAAAATCAAAAGACAAAACAATTCTATTTACGTTATTTGATACTGTTTTATTATTGAAATAGTTAATTTTACTACGTATACTTCGAAGTATATGTTTGATTTTGATTGGAATTGTAATATATTAAATTTCCATTCACACTTTTCGTAACTGCAACCATTTTTGCAACTATCTGAAGTAAAATATGAACAAGAAGTTTCGTACGTACATAATATACGAGTTCGAACTTCGAAGAATTGTTGTACAATTTGTGTTTATAAATTGCAAAAAATGTACGAAACACCAAAGTTAAGTCACTAAATATCAATATTGATGCACTTTTATTGAATTAAAGAAATCTTACAAAGAAAACAGCAAATTTTTTTATCAACATTTATCCAAGTTCAAATCCGTATATTATGTACGTATGGAACTTCTTGTACATAGTAAAATTAGAAAATTTGCAAAATATTATCGTCGCTATAACAGCGTGGGTACTGTACGTAAACGTAATAATTGACATTTTTACGACAACTAATCAGTTATAAATGCAATTAACGACAAAAGCCACAAACATAATTTATTTACTTTTTGATTATCGAGTAAAACGTGTCGGGTAAAGCAACAGCATAATGGTTCGAAAAAAAAAGAAACTTTCTTTTATCACGCAATATAGACTCAATAAACATTACCTAAACGCGATAACGCTGCAATTTCGTTTTATCATTGTTAAATAATTGTCTCATTTTTGGATATAATTCATTGACATTACACGTGCCTTTAAATGCGCGCACAAAAATTGCAACGAAAAGTTATCGGCAAAGTCGAAGCAATACTTGCTTCCCGAGTCATTAAACTTGCACTGTATAATAAACGCGATAACCCCTGCGCACGATTTTACAATTTCACTAAATAATTACACAAATAAATGGCGATAAATATCACCCATGAAAAAGTGAACCATTTCATACATGCTACAACTTACTCACCGGAGAACAACCAAGTTGGCACGAACATGTAAATATGCGATAAATATCGCAGCTTATGCGATACACCTTACGTTTTTCTGCGAATATCAATAAAAGAACTCGTCCTCGCCTCTGTCTTCCCGATTTTCAAACTACACTTTCAAAAATATTATTTTCGTTTAACAGAATAATCCTTTTGGTATACAATAAAGCAGAACAATAAAGACATAAACACACAAAGTGAACACAGGTGAAAATAGTGGCCCATTCTTTCCTCCTTTATATCTTACGTTTTTACTTTGCCTGCATTCTTTGTTTCTCTTTCACAGGGTGACCAGATTCGTGGGAAAAGTCGCCAAAACTGACAACTGAAATTGTTGTCAGTTTTGGCGACTTTTCCCACGAAACTGGTCACCCTGCTCTTTCAAAACAATCATCCTTTTAAACAGAAACGATTTATCAAAGAGTGTTACCTTCGACACGAAAAGCTGAAGAAAAGAAGTCGACGACGTAAATAGAATCGAGCGGTTTTGCGCGTGAAATTGAAGATTACGTTGAATAGTATCAGTGCACGAGATTAAGCCTCGGAATCACGTTTTGAAGTACATATATATATATATATATATATATATATATATATATATGTAGTGTGACGGGTCGCGGTACGTCATTGTCGCGTCTGCTCGACTGCAATTTGTAACGCGTAATCTTACGCTCGCATCCATCCGTTGGATTAGCGCGCGAACAACCAGAATGATATCCGTGTTTCCGGAACAAAGAGGCGGGAGGGGGGTCGACATCACGACACGGCATCTCACTCGCGCCCTCTCCGTCCGAAGTGTCGGTGGTACTCGCGCGCAACTCGCGCGCAGTTTCACGTGGCAAACCCGCGAAATCCCATCGCCGATCATTATGCCATGCATTATTTATGTCGTTGCCGGTGCCGGCGCAGTGCCACTTGGCGAATCAAAATGCATCGTTTATGCAAATAACGGCCGTGCCCCGGAGTCTCGGCGCTTGGTCCGTCCGCTCCGGGAATCATCGCGATGATCAATAAGATACGGTGTTGCGACGGCAATACACGCGCTTTATTAATCCCCGCAACTTCCGCGCATTTCGCTTCACTAATCTTAGATTAAGCCGCATTCGCTTTTCATTTCACGCTAATTAGTTTTACCGCGCGCGCGCCGCGGAAGCATTACGAATAATCGAGATTTCAATTGTTCCAACTGCAGTTGGCTAAGTGGCGTTACCGACGAGTCGTGCCCTTTGAAATTATTTTCTTCGAGCGAAGTGGGTTACTTTAACCAACCAACCGCGGTTGAATATAAGATCAACGTCTGTTTAGCGGTGTTTTTATGGGCGAATTCGTTTCGCGACAATTAGTAATATTATTTTACGAATGAGCATTTTGAAAATTCACAAAATCAATTTCTCTGATTTTTCGAGATTTTACTACACTTCTTTTTCAACTTTGCCCAGACTTGTATACTTTTTTAAAAGTAGAATCGGTGCTGTGAAAATAATATTCATCAATTAATAATAAAATTGTTCAATTTTTACATACAATTTTTAAAATTCATAATAATTTTGTCACCGAATATTTCCCTGCCCACAAAAGAAATTCCCCGATTTTGACTTGCTTGCTAAACATTTTTCCAACTGTTATTAAAAATTCCTTTCCATCATAACCATAGTTCGATCGTCGTAATGCCGTTGAATGACAACAAAATCCATTTCCGTAACGATCGACGAAAATTCCAAACGTCGATGAAAGTCAGCACGAAGCTAAAAACGGCTTCGCCAAGCGTGCAAACCCAATTTCCGGCTGGCAATACTTAGCGATAAATTACGTAAGAAGCGACGGCCGTAATTGTGAGGCGGCGTACAAAGGCAAAATGAAGCGGAACACGGAAGATGGACACCGGTCAGCGGCGGCGAAGGAGGTTGAAATACCGGAGGTATGGTCTCTCGTCGGCTGTGACCAAAGCTGGGCTCCCATGGCCATTCCGTGGTTTGAATTCAAACCGCGGGTCTGTGGCTTCTGCGGTCGGACGAAAACTACCACCGACCAGAGCTTCTATCCACCATGTCGTGGAGCCGCCGCCCTATTTGTACAGAATTCCCTCGCTTTATTTTCTCGCCTTTTATTGCCGGGCTGTTCCTCCCGTTCGTTTTTTATATATATATCTCATGATTCGTCAAGCGCCGCGCCGATACTCGGCGATTTTTTCGCGTCGAAAAATAAAACGTGTAATGAAAAGCGGCAAAAGAGGGTTAAGAATCGAAGTCAGGTGAAACGAGTGGTAACATTATTTCATTAGGAATGCGGTTGCCGTGAGAAGAAGAAAAAAAGGAGCTCGGCGCTTTGTGAGCCACGTTTTAATAAAACGTACAAACTTGCACGACGATATTGAAAACCATTTGCCAATTTACATCGCACGCTTTGCCAATAATCCTAATTATGACTGAGCCCGGGCGAAAAATGGACTGAAACGCGATAGCTCGCAATTTCGCGCTTGAAAGTACGACGGCAAAAACGCGACACCACGGTCTATGAATATTTGCCGTGACACTAATGGCCGCGTCGCGATTTCAAAGCTGCGCTCGTCTATAAAGTTCGACGTCCCACTCGTGTCGCTCTTTTTCTCTGAAAAGCCCCGGGTTTTTCATAATTCGGCACTGAGACGAATCGGTGATGGAAAAAGTGAAAAAGAAAAAAAAAGAAATCGAGATAAAAGAATGAAGCGAAAGAGCCGGGGATTGCCTTTGAATGAACCTCGGTAATTGTTATCGCGGCGACTTTTAATCGGCTTACGCTCGATTCAACTTCGCTTCGCTACGTATACTTTTAATCATTAAAATAACAGAAAAATCGTGGCCAAGCGCCGACTAATTTTCTGGATCGATCGTTCGAAATAACGCGCGATCGGATTAAGCGCGGCAAAAATGGTATAAACGAATTCGCGCGATAGTCGTGTAATGCGCGCGTTTAATGCGATCGTTATGACGTGAAAAACGTTGCCCGGCGCGAAACGCCGGCGGTACGGCAACGATGTCGGTCTATCGGATAATTAAATCGGCAAAGGACGCTGATTGACGGACGCGCGGGGGTGGGGGCAGGGGATGAATGCACCGCTCATTATTATTTGTCGGACAATGATTCGTTCGCGCGTTTCGCTTTTCGACGGGAAATCGCTGGCGCGAGAGCGCATTCGTGAAAATTCAACATCCCCCTTTCCGTCAGCCCCCCGCGTCCCCCCGCCAACCGTGGATTCGCTTTACGACCCTCGCATTTCATGTTTACCCATCGGGTACGTACACTGCGACGAAAAACATTGCATTACCGGTGGCGCGGCTATGAATTTTCGTGCCGTTGTTTTGCTTTCGCTTTGATTCCGCGTTTCTGTCGCGCGAAATTGCCATCGTTGCGATGTTTCGAAGCGTCCCTTTTTTTTACGCGCAAAAATTATTTCAATCGGCTTTTCAGCAGTTCTTGTTTTTAATCCCGGTGATTCGTGTTAGTTGAACGATGACACGCGCATTACGAGTAACGATATATATAAAAAAAAGTCGATGGAGGGTGTTATAAACCAAAGGGGACGATGTAAGATTTCATATCCGTATATTTTATGATACAGTATAAGAAAAAAAAACTTTTGCACCCGAAAAAAATATAACGATATTACTCAATATAACGAACGAAAAAAAGAAAGTTTTACGCAATAATTACATAATTTTAAGCTAAATATCAGTAGTAACAATTATAATATCAATTGTAACTAATAACTTTTTTTTGGACAACAAGTCCAAGTAAATTTTTACTAATGATAACTACATCATCGTTAAAACAATTGTCAACCAAAAAGTTTATTGCATTCAACGGCAAAAACCTTGCTCGGTGCGCTCTTTTAAATTAAAACGCAAACGCGAATAAGAAACTTGACATTTTAAAAAACTGCTCGTATAAATAAAAGGCGGCGAGATGTTAAACGTTGAAAAGCACACCTGTCTCGCGTTAAAACCAGGGGAGGAGGGGTGCTCGGTTAAAGCTCGGTCCATAAAGCGGGGATGAAATGGCAAAGGGTCGTCGAAGAAAGACGAACGAGGGGAAATAACGCGGCCACTCCGCGGCGAAAGCCAATAAATAAATTGGATTGCTGTGAGCGGCTTTGCACGGACAAATGGGATCAGCGATTCTGCCGATCAGCAGGGTTGCCGATCCGCTGTTCCCCGTGCAACTTTGCGCGCGCTATCTCGCTTGGCATCCGTGTTTCTTTTTCTGCCCCCCCCCCTTGCCCCGGTCCCCCGCGGTCTCGCTGTTTTAGCGCGCTCGAGAATTCGTAACCACGCAGCCGGATAAGCGCTCGGCCGCGCGTTCGTGTTTGTAAATACACACGTGCGCGGCGCGGAGTCACGACATCACCTCCATGATACGCGATTTCGGTTTGTCTTTGTTATTCATCAAGTTATGATAAACTGCGCAGCTAGATGTCGCGTGACAAATGCCGATGCGCCGCAAGAAACATTGACGGCCGAAGCGACGGCGCGCCGATTCTTGTTCCTCGCTTTTTTACTTCGGCCCCCCTTTTTTCCCTTCGTCCTTCGTGCCGTTTTCTTCCTTGCTCGTTCGAAATTTCGTAACGAGATTAACGATGCGAGGAAAAAGCACGCGATAAATTATTGACGACGAATAATCGACGGCGATCCATGATAAACGATCGCCGGCTATCGATCGGTGGTAAATAATTAAGAAGGAGTAATCCACGATCGTCGATTCACGACAATGATCGACGATCAATGAGCACTTCTCGATGACGAACGATGTGTGGTAATAATTGGCGATTAAGTTGCCGAGCGTTCAGTTCTGTTGGGCACTTTCGTTTTGATTGCTTTGCTTTCTGTAAATGGAGTGGTGCGTTTGACGGTGTTATAAATAGGTAAATCTTTCCATTTCTGACCATTTTAAATCGACAGATCTTATTTTGTGATCAGTTATTTTGTTTAATATTTAAGAGAAATAAAGCTACTTATGTTTGTCGTTGAGAAATTTCGTTTTAACGTTTAATTATATTTCAATTTTGTTTCACTGGTCGCGAAAACCTACATTAAAATATTTTTCGTTCATTCAGAGGAAGCATTAAAAGTTGTAAAACTGTTTCACAAATTTTAATGAAACAAACGGCATTAATTATTTTCATAAATGTTAAATCAGTAACTAATTGGGCCATGGCCATACACAGGGACATTCACTTTATAATTAACATCGTAGTGAAATTTATTACGGTTGCATTAATTTTATACATCGACAATTGAGAAAAAAAATTCTGGTTGACGTGAAAATGTTAGATTTATAGTAGCAAAGTTCCGTGATCTGTGATAAAAATATCACAAATATTACGGTACTAATTTAATACTTGATTCAAAGTTGTAACTGAGAATATCAGTAATTTAGGAAATAAAAAATTGTATTGCACTCGCATGACATTGGAGTAAAAAAGTATTAAAAGACTTCTTTTATAATGACAAAAATGCTATCATTAAATGAAACAAAAAATTGCATTCAATTTAAAATTTCATTAATTTGACTTACTTTCAATGTACATATTTTAATATTTTTGAGTAATATTATTTTAACAATAGATATTTTATTGCAACTAGGTGTAAAAGTGTTACGGAAATGTGTTTGTTAATTAATATACTAATATAGATTAATAGTTTTGTCCAAACGTTCCTTTCAGTAAATTATAAAAGATTTTAAATTAACTAATATACTGTACATTTTGTGCATAAAAAGTTGTTAGTACATAGTAAATATACACTGGTGAGCAACTTATTAGATTGAGCGTTACATGTTTTATGAAAATATCAAAAGTTTGTTTCATGAGCTTCTAACGTTGAAAATAATAAAACTTGTTAACTCTTCGTGTTTATACTACGGGTAATTTTTACTTGGGATATTTCACACTGTCGAAATTAATTCATACGAGACAAGCAATTTGGTTTCTGATTAAAGTAAATAAGGTTAACTGCGAATACATACTGGTAAAAATTATTTAGATTAAAGGATAAAGCACAAACTAAAAGTCATCTATTTGAAAAATTTGTTTTTACAAAATCTCTTATCGTGACTAATCGATAATAAAATATTTTTGTTGGAAAATTCATTCATTTTTGTCTGTCCTGAAAAATGATTCAGTACAACGAATATCTAGTGGATCTAATGATAGTAATACATTAAAATTAAAATCAATGATTTAAATAATCTGATTATAATATAATTGCACCCTTGTGTTTAACTGTAAGTTAATTTAATTTTACGACGTTACATGTGATAGTATTTTTGTTTATGTCCCGTGATTTTCCTGTTAGGTTCTAGAAACCAGTACATTAAACCGGTCTAAAATAGTAAACTACGTATTGCGGGCGCAAAACTGGCTATTTCAACAAGTGTGAAATTTATGCCCGAGGCGAGACCGAAGTCAGAAAACCATGCGATATAGAATCTTCTTTTAAACTGCGTGAAAACGTACAGATTTAATATCAACAATTCGATCGGATTTACATTCATCATTTAGAAATAACTGAGTTCCATTTCAAGATTTTTTTTTTTTAAATTATATATTTATTCGCTGGACAACTTTTTAACCTTAACCTACTTCAAATGAGTTAATCTTATTTTGAGTCAACCAAAAGTACAACATGACTTTTGAATTATTTTTATTTCATTTTATTTATGTTGTTATCTTTTTTGCGTAGTAAAATGTTTTATTTTTCTCGTTCATTTATACGTGTAACATTATTTTACTGAAATACGTGTTTAGTTTATGGATTGTGTACTTTTTTGTAGAATATACCGATTGAGTTTTCATCAACGGATATTAATCGTCGGCTTTCTATCAATGCAACGTTCATCTCATTTGCTGGATCGCAGCGCGTTTATAACTTTCTCCACTCGCGCACCGTCTCGTTATAATTTGCCGATTCAATTTTCGTGGTTGGCTCGTTAATCGATATAATCTCGACG
>JABFOV010005094.1:0-12672 GCA_022817685.1 Aradophagus sp. ZL-2020
CTGTGAAGCTGTAGATTTATCACTATGCTTGCTGGTGCTGCGTGTGCGGTAAACCGGAAATAGCGCGGCGCAAATTATCATTTGTATTAATCACGTTGCTTTAGAAGGTAATGCATTTTACAAAAAGCCAGACGGTTCCTTATTGAAATACGTTGTAAATAATTGACGAAGGAATCGAGTTCATTGTCAATCATTCGATATTTTTAATTCTAAAATTTTAAGTGATATTTTACAAGAAAGATATTAAATTATGTTTTAAAAATATCTTCAACAAGGAAAATTAAATCATGAATTTTTTTGCAAAATAATGCATTTTTTCAAAATAACGATGATAATTTTTCAACTGTTAAAATACCTAACTCTAAAAGTAATATTGTAAAAATGTGGATTTTAATATTTATGAGAATGACAGCTTGTTTTGAAAAGACTAAATTTTAAAAATTGGCGCCAAAACAATAAAACTGTTAGCTAGATGAAAACTATATAAAAAAATGAAAAACAATGAAATAAAATCGATTCTTGGATAAATTTCTTTTGGTTTCGTGCAAATAAATTTATTTGTAGATAATATTTCACAAAAGCCTTCTCTGTAGTCTTTGTTTATATTTTTTAGATTAGTTCAGCCATATCATAAATTATGGATAAATTTTTGTTCAAATCATTGTCTTGAAAATCATTTATTCTACATCAAATTAATTTAGATTTAAAAAGGAATTGATCTTTATTCTTCATAATCAAACTCACTTTCAATTATTTTATTATTGAATGAAAACATTTGAATATCGGAATTGCAGGAATCTTTCGCAATTTTTTAACACAGCATCCTCTCAACGGATTAAAGAACGTTTTTTATTACGAATGAAAATAAATTTAATAATTTTGTACCATTTCCATGACTTATAAATTAAAAATTAGATTAATCCCTACTGAAACGAAAAATATATTGTTAATGTATCAACAATATATTGCAAACGCAATATAATAACAGTGGATTAACAATATATTAATAGTATATTAATAGTATATTAATAATTTATTAAAATGAATTTTATTACTTTAAACAAAATATTTTTCTATTATTATGTGTATGTAAAGAACGCTTAATAATTTTATTTCTAACTGAAATTTGTATTTCAACATCAAATATCGGTTTGAAAAAACTGAATTGCTGAGGAATCGAACTCACGACCTGATGAATCACAGAATTATACCCTAACCATTAAACTGTCGCAGACTATGGTCAGAATGTTAATATTTTGTAGCAAGTGGGAAATATTTATTAGTATATTGATATTTTACGGTCATTATATTGACAATATATTCCCAACTGCAAACATATATTTCAGTTTTCAAAATATTCTTAGTGTATTGTCAATATACTGATACTTTGTTAATATCATGACAGTATATTGACAATACATATTGCCAGCTATAAAAATGTACAGAAATTTAAAAATATATTATTAGTATATTAATAATATAGTATTCATATATTAAAAATATACTATTAATATACTAATAGTATACTGTTAATAAATTAATTCTATAATTACAATATATTTTTAGTATATTTTTGAGAAATAATATATTGTTAATGTATTAACAACGTATTTTTCGTTTTACTAGGGATATTAAGATTTCAAAATGAAAATCGCTGATAATGCGCTCGTATGCGTGAAAAGTATAATAACGAGAGTAATACATATGAACGAATGGTTTCGAAAAATCCATTTTTCGTCACAATGTGCATATATTGGTCTCCGAAGTAAATGTGCTGACGACAATGCGTCTGGAAAACTGCCAAATGTTTCAAAGAAACTTTTTTGAAGCTACGTAATACTCACTTTTACCAAGCACATATACGGGAATATTGAATTATCGCGTGTAAAAAAGTACAACTTGCTTAGTCACTTTCGTAATAAACTGTCACTTTTTCCACTTTTATTTATTTCTTTTTATTTATAACAGCTTGAATATTTCCTCGACAATGAAAGAAAACAGTGTCATCGAATTGAATTTATTACTGATTGGTAAAACTCAAGTAAATATTTATTACGAAGCAAACAAAAAATAATAGTTGTAACTTTGTATTACAACTAAATTTAATGATTTGAATTAAAGTTTTTGTAATTCTTATTTATTTAAAAACAAGTATTCCGAAGTTAGCTGCGATGATAAATAAAAAGCTATCGTGATTGGTTAAGAAAAATCGATTAATCGATTGTTAGGTCATGGGCGCGAAAATTCAAAATTGCAAAGTAACTTTCGACAAACGTTTGTCGTTAAAAAACAATATATTAATAAAAATTATAGGAATATAAGGAAAAAGCAATTTTCCGAATGCAAATCGGTGAAAAATTAATGACGACGAGTTTCACTTTGACTGAAATATTAATACCATTTTCTTAATTTCTATAATAATTACGAGCCCCGAATTTAACGCTAAAGTTGATATGCTCCAAAAATACTTCTTTTCGTAATTCAAAAGACACGAATAACTCGAAAACCATTACCAACAAGCGTCGGAATTTATTAGACAACGCGTGCCGTCCAGGGTGTTAACCCACTTTACTTTTATAAACGTAAACGTTAACGAATTACACTATCTTTCGTGTCAATCGCTGCCAAGTCGCTGCTGTCGAATGTCTGCGCCACGTTCGCCGCTAAATTATTGCGTAAACAAGCTCGCGCCAAACGCTTCATTGCCAATGGCAAATAGAGGACTCTGAATATGCCAGCAACAAGTCGAAATGCTTTCGATCCCAATGTCTCGGTTGAATTGACGGGATGAAAAAAAATGTATTTTCTTGAAATTCCAAGTACTTTTAGACAAATGTCGAAAAAAAAATCATACCCTTTTTTTGAGGGATGAACGATATTACAAAAATATCGATACATGACAATAAAATTCGATTTTGATATTGTTTTATAATATCGATAAAATCGATTTATCAGATCAAAAATATCGATATTTGATAGTATTGATATATTTTGCCCATCCTTACTTCACTGCACTATGTTACAACGGACTAGAAATCAACGATATTAGAAAAATATCGATAAAATCGATTTATTAGATCAAAAATATCGATATTTTAATATCGATATGCAAAATAAAAATAATTGATGTTCGATATTGCTTTTATGATATCGATAAATCGAAAATATCGGTTTTCAAAATATATATAAAAATATAGATTTATATACGTTTCAAAGTACTATTTTCAAATGTAGATAGTTGTCGATCATTTAAATTTACTTTTTAAACGGAAAAAATCCATTAATTTCGTTGTAATCACTTCATTCGCTATTTTATCCGTTAGCCAAACGTCAACGGCGCGCGTTGGAAGACAGCTTTGATCGCAAAGCCATCGAATGGCTTTTCGTGAGTCTGAATTTCGTATAAATTTAACTCCATTATGGCAGCTAAAAGACGGCGTTTGAGCGACGTCGTCGATTCAACCATCACCCGGATAAAGCATATCCGAGGGGATTTATGCATTTACGTAGTGTTCCAGGTCCCGAGACTTTTTCTCATTTGTAACGCCATTGTAGAAATGCCCGGGCCTTACGAAAACGTCGAATAATTTGAATTTCAAATTGATCGATACCACCGTTGGTGCCACTTTGAAGTCGAACATCCCGTAGTTATGATAAATTTGGGTTGTAGAATTCTGCTATAATTCAAAAACGTGAAGTCATAGAATCGTTGGTTTATTTCAATGATCAACAATTTGTTAGTTTCGTATGATCTTAATTGTTGATTGCTAATTTTTCTGACATCAATAACAACAATCAAATCATCACGTTATTGATTTTTTCAGGTCGTTGTCAACATCTTAATCAACACTTGCAGTTAATCCAGAGTTGATAAGCGATTGAATTAATATTAAGTCCAAGGTTGAATCGTAATTGAAAGGTGGTCCTTTTCTACGATATCGATTTAGAATCGATGACATCAATATGGATATGTTATCTAATCCATCGTATTTAATCAGCATCCACTTAAGATTGAACTAATGCATCAAAATAAAAATCAATGTTGATTTAAAATCTTTGATGTTGATTAAAAGTGACGAGTCAGTACCAAACTGAAATTGAGGTCATCGATATAAAATCGATACTGTCAATCTAAAACTGATACCTAAATCATTCCCTGCTGCAAAAAACTATGTAGGATTCCTACGTAGTAATCCTACGTAGGAAGCGTACTTAGGATCCTACGTAGGATTATGGCAGTTTCCTACCTAGTATTACTGAATCCCACATAGGAATTATTACAGAATCCATCACATACATATTACAGAATCTCACATAGGAATAATTACATCCAGGGAACCTACGTAGTGTTCAGATCCAGGAATTCCACGTGGGAAATATATATATAAGAATCCTACGTAGGAAACTGCCATGATCCTACGTAGGATCCTACGTAGGATTACTACGTAGGAATCCTTCATAGTTTTTTGCAGCAGGGTTGATATTAAATTAATATTATCGAAGCAGATATTCACAGACGAATTTGATATTATCCTATTTTCTAAATTCTAAATCGATTTTGAATCAATGTCTAATTTAGGCTTATCTTATGAAACGCTTTATTTTAGATGTTTACAGTGACGTAACTTGGTAAATATTTTCACGAAATGATTTCGTCCCTTCAAACAAAATCAGTTTACGCCAACATTTCTCGCCACGAAAATTTTCACGTTATTTCGCATTGCAAAAATACATCGGCTCTTAAACCGTTCGCTCTTCAAACAAACTTTAAGATCTTTGACCGAAAGATCGGCCAAAAGACTCAGCCCATCGCGAACCTCGTGCCTTTTTATTCAAACATTTTTCCCAACTAATAAAAAGGCGAGTGCACTCGAATCCAGCCGGTAGAAAGATGAAAAAGCGATCGCGGCCTGTTTTGATGTTACGCAAAGCCACGCAGCGACTTTATTTCTGCACGAGAAGGTGGTTTAATTTCGCAAAATGCCGCTGATGGGAATTCCTATCTGAAATTCGGCGCAAAAGCATATTCGTTGCTTTTATTTTTTGTGACCTGCTACCTTTTTGAATTATTGTTTGACACCTTAATGATATAAAGATTAAAAGCTGAGTATCAAAAAATAATTAATTTTAGTAATTACATTGACCTTAAATGAACGTAATATCATTGACCGGTCGAAATTTTCTTTTTTATACAATTTTTCTAATTATGTCTACTTTAAAATTTAATATTTTTTACCTGTAGTTGGCACGTCTCCTTTTTTTCTACCCCGGCCTTTTTTCTTCTGATAGTCTTCTAAACAACTTAACGATGAATTCTTTTTTATATTGTTCACACTCAATTCGTTTTTCGGATGTCGCACTTCGTGATTGTTTCTTTTCTTCAAAAATTCGTAAACTCGTGTGAAATAATCCCCAGCTACCTCCTCTCCGTTACGAAGAAATTCCTCTCCTTCATCTTCATTATCTTCATTTTTACAAACGATACCTTCAGTCCCATCTATTACTTTGAAAGTGTCACTTTTCTTCACATTTGAATTCGCGCACATTTCCGAACAACGATCGCCGACCTTTTTTGGAATAGTGTTATATCCTCCATCTTTCCAGCGATTCCTTCCTTTGCTTCCATCACCGGAAGAACCCTCCGAATCTACGACTAAATAATTTTCTTGGAGTGTCTTATCCGGTCTTTCGAAAGGATCAAAGCAATTTTCTCTATTAGCGCAAATCTTGCAATTTTTAATTTTACATAAACCGTTTTGCAGATCCTTCCATCTAGGTTTCTTCATAAAATCTTCCTCGGGTGCAAGATCATTGTATTCGCAATCTTTCTGAATTCTTTCCTGCTTTTTTCTTTCCTTATACTCGCGCCACGAACGTTCAACATTATCTTGGCTTTTAAATCGCCTTGGGGGGTTTTCGAATTCTCGTTCGGAATCGGTACTGCCTGTACGGCTCAGGAAAACATCACTCTTAGTTTTACGGTAAACCTTCCGTCTGTCAAAACTTGATGAGTTTCTCTTACGAACCTTTTCGACATTTCCAATGATTTTGGTATCTTCGTCTTTAAATAATCCTTTCGTTCCCTTTTCATGGTTTTCTGTCGAAGATACTCCACTGGTGTGGTCCAAATTGGAAGGTTTCTTCTTCGAAAAGCCATTGATAGAACGAAATTCCTTACCTTTGAGTTCTTCCAAATCATCGACAAGCCCAATTTTGTGGTTTAATTCTTTTACATGATTCATCTTTTCTACGTTGTGTATTTTATTGAACTGGTCCATACTAATCTCTTTATTTTGTAATTTTGCGTTACTAATTGAATTATTCTTCTTTTCTGGGTAACGTATTGACCCATCGAATGGTCTATTTTCAACATAGCCGTTGTAACCCTTGCACTTAGCTTCACTCATCTTCTCCAAAATTGAGTTACTCTCCTGTTTAGAAGATATGTCCTGCTGTTTAAAGGATAGCTTTCTTTTCGGTTCCGCATTCTCCTTAGCCTTATAATTTAAGGTATTAGATACAGAACTCGGAATCGTCCGAAGGTGGTCATTTTCGGGGTACCACTTTTTCTTCTGCGTACGTTCAGTTTTCTTTGGACTACCTGGTCGCTTATCATTCAAATCATCGAGCGTACACTGCTGTGCGCGTCTAATGAGGAAACTTGTATCTTCATCTCCCAGGAAATCTTTATTATTAATTCGTTTTACTTTGACACCATTGTTCACTGCAATGTCGCTACTCGACTTTCTTGGTTTATAATTGAATTTTTGGTACCCGAATTTGCTGCTGAGGCCATCAACGATCCTGTTTCCCGAAGATGACCGTTCTTTACGGACATTTCGCGTATTTTCCACGTTTCTTCTAGGAAACGCCTCGTGAGATTTCAGACCATCGCGAAACGAACCTCTCGCTCTTTGGGCTATCTTCCCACTGGTTTCGACCAGTAGTCGACCATCCTTGTCCAATAATTGGATCACGGGAAGATCTTCTGCTGTAGTCGTTAATTCCCAGTTCCAGTGGGACGGCTTGTCCAATCGCAATCGAATCACCGGTTCTGCGGTGTCTCCTAACGAAGTGCAAGTCTTCGCTTTAACTAGTGGATGACCTGATCTCGGCCGCTGGTCTTTTTCGAGCTTCATTTTTGCATTTGCTAGCTTCATTGCATGTCTATTGACCATTTCATGTTCATTGACCTAATTGTGATTTAAAATTGAAAACTTTGATGTCACCTTCGATTATGAACCAATTTTTATTAGGTATCTTCTAACTGTTTCATACACGAAATTGTAGTGACTGTCATCTGAATCCATCGATACAATTTTCTTGCCTGTATATCTAAGGTTCGGTTCAAGTTTGCTTAAATTTTTCATAATGCCATTTTTGAATAATATTTATATATGGTGATTCTTCAGGAAATATGGAACGTTTTATATTTTACACTTGTACACTCGAAGATATAATAAATTCTTCACACTATTTTGCACCAAAAACACCACGTCGTTTGTGTTGTTAAAAAGAGTTTATTATCTTTATAACTAAATTAACTCTCGATAATTAATTTCGTTGTTTATTACGACTTAATTAAGAAAAAAAATAATAAAAAAAGGACGTTCGTAAAATCGGTCAGTCGTGACCGTGGCGCACACGTGACTGATTTGATATTTGTGAAAACTAACGCACAGTTAATCCACGAAAACTCTTGCGCTGCTTTGCATGCGGTGACGTCATATCGCGATCTTAAAATACATTCCGCGGGTTTCGTGGGTCGTCTGGCAGGAATGTTAGCACGTGAGACGCGTCATGGATATTTGCGTCTAAAGTAATAATGAAATTGGAAAAAAATCGATATTTGTGAGAGAAGTTTCCAAAAAAAAATTTGCTTTCGTGAAAAACAAGCAAAAACATTAGACCCTCTTTTTCAAAATAACGTCACTTAAAACTGTCTGTCTAAGCAAAAAAAAAATTTTTTTTTAATATTTTTTTAATCAAAATAGCACAATTAAGTAACGCTTATCTAAAATTATTTAAAATCTAAAATTTCCCAATCAATCTCTTTTCTTTTGCAACTCAATTCTTGTCGAAAACTCAAAAAAAGTGGCTCTTGTAAGACAAGTAAATTTTTGTTGGCTTCAGTTTCAAAACAAAGTATGTGAAAATTGTTTATCTGTAAAAAGAAAAATTGTTATCCAAAATATGTTTTAATTAAAATAGCATAATCAATTATTGCCCGCCTACTATTACCTAATGATCTCTTTTCTTATGCAACCTAATTATTTTCGTCGAACCATAAAGGCGTTCTTAAAATAATGCCTGGCGCTTTGGAATCCGCCATGAAAAGAATGCTTGCGTGCCAAGTGTACGGAATTTATCATACCTCAATTTCGAGACGAACGACAGACTCGCAAAAATTATAATTAAAATGATGGAGTAAGGTAAATTTAGATCAAGATTATTTCAGGTCAACGGAAAGTAAGAAACATTTTTCAATTAAAATCGGTAAATTCTTAACCTAATTTAAAGGTTAAATTTTTCATAGGTAAATTGAAGTGAAGCAATTCACGTGTGATCTGCATAAAAAACAATAATTTATTTAGCAACCGATAGACGTATAAACATAGTACATTGCAGTTTCAGAAAATAAAAAAGAAACAAAAAAAGGAATCAACACTTCATTCGATATCTGTTGCTTTAGTTCACAAGAACCACTCAACGGTTCCTTTTCAAAACTAAAACCGTAACTTGAAATA
The DNA here is from genome assembly GCA_022817685.1 of Aradophagus sp. ZL-2020. Taxonomy (NCBI): domain Eukaryota; kingdom Metazoa; phylum Arthropoda; class Insecta; order Hymenoptera; family Scelionidae; genus Aradophagus; species Aradophagus sp. ZL-2020. The sequence continues at coordinate 8,748 of JABFOV010005094.1, forward strand.
AAACGCAGTTTGATGATGGTAATTTTTGTTAAATTCATTTTCCTGTTTTCCGCTAAAATTTCAAGCTTCTGCCACTTGAATCCTATCTATCCATTATTCTATCAGAATGTGATATATGAATTTTCAAGGTCGGGTGAGTGTCTATTAATAAGTAATTTAATTAAGTTACTAATTACTTGGACAAAAATAACTTAGTTGAATTATTAATTTAATTTTAAAGCAACTTGTTAAATCGCAATCATAAATTATAAATAATAAGTTACTTTATTTTGGAATTTCTTTTATAACTTATAAATTTTTCATACTTTTTTTTATATTATTTCGAATCGTTCCGGACGACGTTCAACAGAATGAGGTCATTGTGGGAAGAACATACACCGAATTACCACACATTGTGTACACAAAGATAGATGATCAGCTTATCTTTACTCTTCGAGACAAGGTAGATTTGAGTGCTATCATGATCGATACATCCACGATCTCCAAGAACCTGAGCGTCGTGGACAACGAAACGTTACCTCCGGCATCCATGAAATTAATTGACTGTTGTTTAGATGGAGATCCAATGACCTTGAGGGTGGCCAATTTTAACAAGCGAAAGGAAGTTCTACAATGTGGAGAAGTTTTGGATTCTCGAATTCTAACCGTCGAGCGAACCGAAGAAAAGTCCCCGCGATGGATACCCATCTCGTTGAGTGAAGTGAAAACAGGAGAAGATGTAACTGACGACCAGCGAAGAGAACTATTACGGCTGCTCAATGATCATCGACGAGGAATAGCGCAGAATCTTGAGGAACTAGGATGTACTTCCTTGTTAGAAATGGACATAGTAACTAAGCCAGGAGCAGTGCCCGTGAGTTCTAGACCATATCGTGCTTCGTTGGACGAACGAGAGAAATCTTCTTTACAAAAAATATCTTTAACGCACCATGTCCCTATGGAGCCTCACGTATCTCTTAGTCGTTCACCTTCCCTTCTTTACGCCTCTCGAGCGAGGGGGGTATCCTTATCCTGACCGCATCCTTATCAGGGAATACTCCACCCCAACTCCTGCTTCCTTCCCCCCCCCCAACTCCCTACTGTGAAGATGTCTCCGAAGACGCTACCGCGTATCCAGCTGAAGTCTGGCTGTGGGCCTTCAAATCTAACTCTACACTGTTCAAAGGGACCCTCTGGTGGAGTGAGAGACTGATAACATCTTGTACTTACTACTTCTTTGGATCCCAACAGCACGAGATCATCAGTGTTGAGCAAAGCCCCTGCACCGGACCATGCGAAGTGGGACCGAGACTAGCCCCCACTCTGGGTATTTTGAGGAGGACCTGACCCAGGAGCCGAAATTCATCTGTACATGGCCCAGGACCACGGTGCATGAGTCAACTCGATTGATTGCGAAGTTTAGTGATGTATTCCTTCATCAAGATGGAAGTATTTGGGCTGATGGAAGAAAGTGGTTTCAGACAGGCTCTCCCAACATCCTGAGATCTGGGGATCTTCGGCTTCAGATACCCATGCTCCAAACGTCCTTTTGCCCGGTATTTGAGGTAGCCCACTATCGAGCTGCGAAAATTCAGGAAAAAGAAGCATCCTCGTATAAAATGGTGGTTCTGGGAGCCCACTTGGCATTTGAGGTATCAGATGTTCACTCTGACTACCTTTGTGAATTCGGGGGACATCGAATCTTCCATTCAAAATCGGGGTATTTAATATCCATTAGCCCAGAGCACGCCTTAGGAGTTCCGGCCACCAGCACTCTCCAAGTAATTTTGGGGAATAAATTTTCTTCTGATATGGTCTTGGGCCAGGTCAATTATGAGTTCCATGCCACACACACTAATGCCAATAGCTTAGACTTATGGAGGGCCTTCTGTCAATTCAATCTATTCCTCTGGAGAAGAGCAACCGAAACTTTATCCCCAGATGCGATTGCTTATTATCTCAGCCGTGATCCGTTTGCAACTGGAAGGTATATTCACGGGGGATTGGATCTCTATGTGACCATCGCCTCGACCATCAACGCCTCTTACCCTCCGCTATTCCCGTCTCTCATGGTCTAATTTCAATCAAGACCGAAAAGGGTGCCTTACTGATTGAGCCCTTGTTAGGCCTGGTCGCTCAAGAGAAATCCCGGTTTCCGTCTGGAACCGCGGAGATTCCCCTCAATTTAACTCACTATTATCATCCAGTGACGCGAGGATACATACCATACAGGATACATAACAGGATACATAACATAACATACTTTGTACTGTTTTGTTTTGTTTCCTTAGATTTAATGATTTCAGAAAATATAAATATTTTTAATTAGCCATATTACATTGTTACTGAACGTCAGAAAATCGACGAACTCCTGGTTGAAAAAACGCAAAGCTTGTAAGAGGGAAATCTTGCCCGAGAACAGGAGTGGAGTATTTAGCTATCCCATCATGGTGGACCATGATGAGATCAGGGTGGCCGAGTGTTGGTAACACTGGTCGTTAAAGAGGGCGCGCGTGTGTGTGTCGTCACGAGTGAGACTGGTAGGGTCGGGGGCCGGTGAGCCAGTTCGAGGTACGGTCGTGGACGAGACGGTTGGGCCGGTACTCGTGAGTCGCTCCCGTAACGCAAGAAGGTGGTAGCCTGATTGGTAGAGATATCCCGAGAGTAACTCCGATGTGGTGTAGTCCGAAGCTCGATCGAAAATAAAAGACGCTCGTTGAACAAAAGTAAAACCTGACTCCATTCATTTCGAATAAAGAATTTAATCGGTAAACCGTGTCCTTAACATTACTCATGATTGCTCGTTTTTTATTACATTTTGTGGAAAATATTCATTTTTGTTACTTTATACAAATGTTAATTACAGTATAAATAACACTTTTTGTTGAGATCGAGACAAAAGTTAGTAAAAAGTTACTAAAAAACTTAGTAAAGTTATAAATTACCACGTGTGAAAAACAATGTAATTAGATTATAAGTTTTCTGTCTTTGTAACTAATAACTGTAACTTTTAACTTAAATTATAGTTACCACCCAACCTTGTAAGGTTTATGTCATCCACTATGAATCTTGCCGCATTTCGACTTCATAAAAATGATGATTATTATTTTTTATCACAGAGCTAACAGAAAATTTGTGTATCATTTATGTATGTTTAGCAGTTTTTCAGCTCTTTCTAGCGAAAACTCGATAGCAGATTATTTGAATGGATTGAAAAAAATATACATAAAAAAGTTAATATTTCTTATAACAATTCACCCTATTAAAAATAATAATTAAAGTAGCAATTAAAAAGTATTTAAAATAGTGATTAAAGACTGCGGAAAAAATGCAAATGCATTTTTATTATCGTTTTTATAATAAAAAATATATGTTTGCTTATAATATTGCACATTTTGAACATTTCCATAAAAAAAACGTATGTTTTTCATATTTTGCACTTTTTTTATCATTGCATAGATGTTGCACATCTTGAATATTTTTTGCACATTTTGCTTATATTTTACATATATTGCTTATTATATAATTTTTCAAATATTTATTGCATATTCCTTAAATTATTTATTATATTATACATATATATTCAAATCAAATAATATTTAAATTTACAATTTATATTTTATACTAGAAGTAAATTTATCATTTGCATATCATTCACAGTCTAGTGTACTAAAAAACATATGCGGTCAGTTCGACTCAAATATATTTAAATTAAATAAAAATTGAGTTCAATTTGTCAGATTTTAATTTGTATTTGTATAAGTCTACGAATTAATAAAATTACTTACAATTTGAATAATGCCAGTAAAATCGAATGAATCCAAGTTTATTTGTAGCTAAAAAATGTCTCAACATGAGACACTGAGCAATAAAAATTTTACTTTTCAATTTTTAATGTGCTAATTTCTCTATATATATTTTTTAATAGGGTGTTTCGGAGTAACCA
>JABFOV010005095.1:0-12671 GCA_022817685.1 Aradophagus sp. ZL-2020
ATTGACAGCTTTTTTGTATTGTATGCAATATTGTGTAGAAGGTATTATTATACGTCAATGAGCAATTGAAGGACCAGTCTAGTAAAATTTATAAACCTTATTATGCAACAGAAAAGTTGGTGAAATACGGTTGTTTAAAACAAGGACTGATGGCACGGGGGATACCAGTTGGACTGTCACGTCGGAGGCCAGCGTTCGAATCTCGCATAATAGAGCATTGGATTTTTCAACACAAAGTAAATTTCGTCAGATAAATGCAATAAAAAACAACGACAAAGTGACTTAAAATTTTTAATGAGTGTTTAAGAATTCACTAGACGATCTAATAAAAAGCAAAAGATTCGTGACTTGTCCCCGCTTCAATAAACCAGTCTAGTAATTTGTAATGAATTTCCAAACAGATTATACTAGGATTTTTCTCTCCGTGATATGAAAAATACATAAATAACTGTAAAATTGAATTTTTGCCAGTAACGAAATTGAAAAGTAAAAATTTAGCGTAATTACAAAATGAGAGAATGAAATACATTTGATTTTAATAAAAAATAGGAAAGAGAAAAAAAGAAGAGCGGGAAAATGATGAAAAATGAATTGACGACGAATGGGGAAGTGTCGGAGGCGGCATGGTCCTCCCGTTCCCGGTTGTTTATCGCGTCCCGTTCCCAGCGTCATGTCGGCACGATCATTAATAATTATTCCTTTATTTCATTAAGCCCTGCTGCTTTATTGACGGCTTCCTCGGCATTACGTGTCGGAATTTCGTTTTCATACTCGTACGCGTGGAGATTTTAACGTCGCTCGCTTGCGATAATAGTCGAGTCGTATATTTATATTCCGAATATATAACGTCGTTCCGAGCGCTCGCGTTCGCCGCGGCCCGACGGCGAGATTGCAATTAAAATGATGATTTTCGCGGGATTCAATTGTAACTTCGTGATTGTGCGAGCCTTAATTGTAGTACACGGAGAGCGCTTTGCATGGCCGAGTCAAAAAATCCAATTGATTGATTGACACATAGAAATTTATTTTTATACTTAAACTCGACGAAATAAACGTGTACAATTCACAAAAATATTCTGAAAAACAAATGTAATTTATAATTCAGTCTAAAAACAAATTGAAAAGAAAAGACCTAATTCAAGAAATTGTGAAAACTAATCAATCATAGAAACAAAAACAAGTGTTTCATTTTTTATGTCGTTTTGCCACCAAAAGTATCTCGAAATCAAGGACTCGTTTTCACATGAAAAAAAGGATAAAAACGATGATCGAAAATAATAATTTATTATCTAATAGTATCAAGTCGGACTAATGGAAGGAATAAAGGAAAGGGGTACACAAGGTTTAATGAGCGAAATTGATTGTTTGATTAATATCGTTAACAATGGCAAGTTAGGAGAGGTTGGAAATAAATGACAAGCTTGAAATGGACTGTAGCGGCGAGAGAGATAGAGGGAGAGTACTTTCCCCGAGAGGAATTCGTAAAATCTCGTCGAATCTCGTCAGTAACGGTGCTCGTGCATGGGCAACGCGCAGACACAGGCGCACGGCCACCGACACGGACGCGGCGCGAACTTACGCCGCGTCATCTTCTTCCCTATTTCACGTTTTATGATCTCGAACATGGCTATCGTTTGTTGATCGTAATGTCGAAAGGAGGTTTCCGAGGATCGAACGCTACGTGCCTTAACCCTTTCACTCCTCGGGCAGAGCTACTCGGAATTCAAGAATGCAAATTCCGAAGGATCTCGCCGGCAACCAATGCACATCGTATCAACGTTGCGCATTTACATCTCGGGGCCTCCGATTGTCATTTCAAACTCTTTCCCATTTTTTTTTCCCTTTTTTTTCCTCCTTTTTTTTTCTTCTTCATTTGTTCATTTCACATCGATTGATTTCCATCTTTTTTTACTCTAGTTATATTTGAGAACAAATTTATAATTATTAGGTCTTTTGTAATATAAAAATGAGGTTTTAATCACTGAATTTATTTTTTGATTTAATGATTTTGTTCGGATAATTGTGGATTATGGTGGTTTGAAAAATACTATATGTAATAAAGTTAATGGAGTTTCCAACGTTTATTAATAAACGAAATTTAATTTTATATATATATAATCTAGCTTCTTCTTGTAAAATTATCCAATCAAAAAATACTGTTATTTGTATAAAAAACAAATATACCAGATTTTATTTTCGTTTACTTATAAACGTTGGAAACTTTAAAAACATATAAAATTAAAGTTTGCAAAAATGACTATAATTTCATAGTTATTTTACTTAGATTATATTAAAAAAGGTAATTTTCAAGTAAACGTAAGATTATGGCAGTTAAAATCTGTTTTGTTTATTCTAAGTATATTAATGGATTAATTTACCACTTTGAAATTTTATAAATTTTTTAACTGTTAAAAGTATTAGAAAATTTAAAACACATTGTATCACAGTATGTAGACATTTTTAAATTCACAGCCATGAATTTCTTGTTTTAATTTTTTTTAAAATTTCAATCTTTCCTCAATTTGTAGCACTAAATGTAGATACTTGAACGAACATAATTCTTTCCTGATAAACTTATAACAGGTTGAAATTGTAACGAAAGGTGATCGTTCACACAAAACGTTTCATTACTTAGTCATACTTAAATTACAAATTTAAAGAAAGTTATTGGCACTGAATATTCATCTCCCCCTAATCTCAGTCATTAACTGTGGATTGTTGATTTAAATTACAAATTGACAGCCCGATTGACTCATAAAAACTTCATTCTCTCGGTAATTTTAATTAAATACTTAACAGCGTATCGTTTTTTTTTCTCTCACAAAATTACTAATTAAATTAAAAAAAAAAAAAAATCAAATTTATCAATAAAGAAAAACAAACGAGTTCCTTCGCATAAAAACACATTTTTTATGAATGTTAATAAAATAAATAACTTTTGCGATTAAATAAGTAATTAATACATGTAATTAAAGAATTTCACGCGATTCAATGTTAAAAAGCGATTTTACAATTGGATCGTTGGTTTCCAAGTTATTTGTTTGCGGATGCGCCATATCGCGCCCGGCGTAAATTATTCACGGATTTACGTACCGGAAGAGCATTTCCGTGAGAATCCCTCGGATTGCACCAGGAAAAATGTGCTTATAATTGTTTTGAAAGCGAATCGGGTCTCGAATGAAAAACGAAATGCCACACTGCAGCACATTCGTTATGTGTTCGTCGAATTACAATTTTAGCCACGATCCGGTCATACTTGAATGCTCGCTTGAGAGATATTTTTATACGTCAACATTTCTCGTGGAATGTAAACAATATAAATTAAAATATCAATTATATTACATCATAAAATAAAAATGTAATAAATACTATAATTCAATTATATTATTTAAAATATCATATAATTACAATATAATATAATAATATAAATATAGACAATTTATAAAAACAATAAACGAGAACAAAAAAACAATTGTTTCATGTTAAAATACAAATTTTTTTTTTGTTATATACAATAGAATAAAATTATACACACCACATTTACAATATACACATTAAATTTGTCCTTAATTTTTTTTATAAAGTATTTTTAAAAAGCAATTAAGTAGGAATGCTTAATATATAATCTAATAAAACTGTACACCTTACATTCATAAAACGTAAACTACCTTCTTAATTACAGTTTTTTTTTCTTACATTTTAAAATATGCAAATGTAATGCTACACACGTCTTAAACTATTACTTCAGGGCCAAATTTAACAATGTAAACCGTACAATTACGATCACTTCGAAAATCACACAATACCTCCACAATGATAAATTACAATCTTATCAACGGTATTTTTCACAGCACACCATAACTGCTCGGAATATCGCATTCACAACATTCAGATTACGTTGAGAACGACCTATCCCCGAGCAGATTGTTTACTTTTATCACGAGAAAAACTGTTAAATGGAAAATCCGTGCCGTGCACTGAGAAAAATGTTTTGTTTTGTTTGAAAAGGAACATCTGTTACAATGCAAATCCTGTCAGATCAAAAGTACACAATTTGGAACGTAAGAAAATTTAAAGAAAATGCTTTTAAATTTTAAAAAAGTTTTTAATGAAAAAAAAGATATATATTTGTGGAAAAATATTTAAATAAAATAATTAAAGTACAGCAATTAAATCCTTTTCAATTGAAACGATAAATTAGGCCGAAAGGACATTTTCAAAATGAAATAAAATTACCACAAAACCACACCAAAACGAAAATAACATAAAAACCCTTAAAACCCCCGAAAAAAAAAATGTTTTTATTTTATTGTTTTTATTTAAATTAAAAAAAAAAAAAAAAAAAAAAAAAAAAAAAAAAACCTTTGAAATAAAACATATTTTCCATCGCTTAGAATTATTTTAAATTTCCATGAGTGAATTTTGAATGTACGCTGCATCTCAAAGAAAAAAAAATGAAATCGAAATTTTAAGTGCCCCTTTGCTGCAAGAAACAGCCTGATTAGAAAGTAAAAATTCGTACTGCATGTATCTATTTTCGGATAAAGTCCTAAGTATTTAGTTGTTGCACTTATCGCAGACTTTGAATTTGATGCAATGCAAAGTAAAAGTTAATTAACAACCAAATGTTTTTTTCTTTTTTTTTTCCAGTTTCTTACTATGAGAAAGATAACTTTTTCTGTTCAATAACAATGCACCATTTGAATGAATTTTTAACAAAGTAGACATTTGTAATGAAAGTATTAAAAGCAAATTGAAATGTTAACTTTACAACTTTTTTAATTACATCCGTATCGCTGAGAAAAAGGCATTGTCCATACAAAAGTACGTACTATAAACATAACAATCCAAGACTAAATCAAGTCCTCGATTGTTATGATTGTTTATTTTCAAACTATAACTATAACTATAACAACCATATAATTATATAAGTAAATATGGATCAGAGTTTTGTTACTGTCCAGATCTAGACTGTTGTAACTACAATTCATTTTTCTCAGCGGTCGTATCGTTTATAAAAGAAAAAAAAAATTATACTAATTTCGTACGATAGAAGAAACTTCATTTTTTACTTTCGCATCAAAGAAATTGTATTTTTAACTTAAACTTCCCCCACCACTCGAAAAGTAGCCACATTGGACGATGCAGTTTTGATATCCACCAAAAACGTAGGCCGAATCCCGCTCTTACCCCGATGGTATTCTAAATTCATACTTGACCTTGATACGAGTTAAAAACAAAATCTGACCCAAACGTTATCTGAAAAAGTGCCTCCCTCCCCCCGAATTGCCCCCACCCCTGTATTGACCGTGTTTTATAGCTATTCAATGTCGAGGAAATAATGTCTGCAAATGTCAGCGAAGGTCATTGTTCCCGTCTAGTTTTATAGAACCTCCCCTAATCGTTTGACCTTCCCACTTTTGTCATTTGCAGCGTTCGTCAAGAAGGTGATGTCGTAAGTCTTGAAGTCGCGGACAGACGGATTGTCAATCGTGAGTATTCCCTACTCGGTGTCCTCCGTGTTTTTTTTCTTACTCTCTTTTTTCTGTCTGTTTTTACTGTCTCACTCTCACCTCTCTGTCTTTCTCTTTTGTCTTTGTCAACATATGGTTTTCGCTTGTCTATCTGACTATCCGCTTATGTCATATACTTTATAGGAAAACATAACGTTGCAGCGCCGCAGAGATGCTGAAATCGATAACTCGCTTCTGCTATAGAGAAAACCTGGGCTTCGCCTTCTCCGTCACCAATTCGAACATCAATTTCTCAGTTTCATTACTAACCGATCGTGATGTTTTGTACGAATTTTACGGACGATGCCAATCGTTTGCGGGCATCCGCTTGGGGTTAGAGTGATTTCCACTTGCTGCGACGAGATTGACTTGTTAATCGAGGACGAATCCGTTGGTGGCAAGTGGAATGACCTTATTCCGATAAATGCATTTTATTAAGACTGTATTTTTCATTTATAAAGGCGGATTAATAAAAAATAAAGTTTCTGCCACTTCGGTCGATAATAGGGGTGTGCGAAATATTCAGAAATTGAGGTAATCGATATCGAGCGTCAATGATATTGAACTAAGCGATACATCTCGAATCGAGATCTCGAATCGAGATATCTTGCTTGTTCATTTCAGAAATTCCGATTTTTTGCATGTTTCGACAGAATCTCGATGTACGTTGCGATCGAGATATCGAAGTATATCGATTGATGTCGAAATTTGGAAATAATTTAAGATTTCTGTATATTGTTTTCCGCCTGGTACCGTTCGACTGTAATATTATTTTGCTCGATTTTAAAGATCGAGGTATCGCACACCCCTAGTTCATAATTACAAGGAAATGTAAGATTACTTTTAGAAAATCGTATAATTAAATTTGGATCGTTCTTCGGCTGCTGTTTTATGATTATAAATTTTAAATTCACACCTGTAATCGAAATCAGAAAATAGCAAGTTTTCAAAATTAAATTAATTTAAAAAGATTGATCGATTCACATATTGGGTTATAATTTTTTAATTTAATTATAATAATTTAATTTTTAATTTTAATTTAAATCTTACGACAAAGTTATGAGCCGTCGCCATTGCACTACCGCGTCTCCTTAACGCAATTTCCGTCAATTTGATTTCAATCGAGATTCGGATAATACGTTTGCCATTCGAATTCGATTGAAAATAATCATCATTGATCGTATTATTTGGCGGCTTAAATTGTCTTTGACGCAATTAATTTGGTATTTACGAATGACGTATAGTTGACAAATGCAATTGCGCGGTTTGTGTGAATTATTTGTTCATGGTCGAACAAAAGCGAAGGATTATTAATCTTACATCTTTCGATCGCTGAAATATTAATTCGATTGATTGTTACTTTTATTTCAAACGGTATTGATGTTAACATTGTGAATTTAACATTGGTCTACTGAAATAAATGGATTCGTTTGCAAATTATCTTTGATATTGAAATTCGTTTGACTTGAATATCGAGCAGAATTTATTTATCGAATAAAAAGGAAATAAAAAAGCGAACAAGACATCACGACGAATAAAAAAAAAATTATATATTGTTCTAGACAATATCACTGTTATACAAATTGTATATAAATGTTATTCTGTTTACATGTCTTTCTTATCGATATACAACATGTTGATAGGTTTTTCGTCACGTCTGCACGAAAAAGACATTCTTTCTCAATAGGAAGTTATTAAAAAAGTGCCGTTTCTCGCACTCGTGACGGAAAATGCATAAAAAATGAATTATTGATTTATGTTGGTAAGTCTTCGAGTTGCCAACATAAAATTCTTTTTGTTTCAATATAATATATATATATATAATATACTTGAGCTTCAAATGCTGGACACAAATAAACTTGATACCTAGACGGAGCGGAATTTTAAGTCGATCGATAAGGTAGAGTCGCGGCAATGAGTTAACCTCAAAAATATCAAAATCGATTGAGTATTCTCTCAATGAGATATTATAATGGAATTAATATTGTTCGGCTGGTAAAACTCGAGTGTAAACACTGGACACAAACAAATTTTCTGAACCAGAGCGAAATGAAATTTCAAATCGATCCGTAATTTAGAAATGCAATATTGAATCAATCGTAAATAAAATTTTCTTTTGTTCTCTAGTCCAGCAGGTAAAACTCAAGTGTAAAAAAAAAAAAAACAAAAAAAAACACTGAACAAAATTTATTTTTCACGTCGACCCTCAATCTAGTAATCACATTTACCTGACTCAGAAATTAAAGCATCAATAATTTGCTTTTACGTGAGATACAATAAATTTTGAAAAATTTCAGCAATGTAAAATCTACCACTAGTGAAATTTTTGTCAGTGTGTGATTATTGTTTTTTATCAAAATTTCTTTTACTGACCCACAATATGTACATAAAAAGTAAGTGTTTTTGACATGACACAAAACTATGGAAAAAACTGTCAATCTCTTATACTATCAAACTATCTTTCTTCAAACTCAATTCTGACTGTGAACCTCTTGTAACGCTTCAACGAAACGATTGCTTCGACGGTAGGTTCTAATAAAAAAAATCCTGATTTCCAGCTTTCCTGAAGAGATTGTGCGAACGGGCGGCTGCTCAGGATTAACAACAAACAACGCAGAACATTATATTGGCAACTATCTACATCGTTCTAAATCCTCGACGAAAACCGGCGACACTCATAATTTGATTTTCATCGTTTCACGAGATTCAACGTCGACGTCCTTCGATTTGTCACCCATTAAAACCAAAATCGTTAAACAAAGAACATTAAGACCAGACACTCGACACGATTCGAAAACGCAATTCGCATGGAATAACGCAAATAGCAGTAACTAAAATTTTCTCTGTATTTTTGTCGAATGTTATATCTTCTGTTAAAACAAGAGAAATATATGTGATTCTGTTGAGAAGGAATCAAAGTGTACCACCAAATGCGTTGCTTTTTTTGGCTTATTACGATGCTGAATCTACGAATTACGTTGAGCGATATGTCACAGCGTTGTATTAAGCCGACGGAAACATATGCGTGTTATTTTACATATTGAGTATTGTTACTTTAATAAAACACAATTTATTCCACATAACAATCGTCATGGCTCAAACTGTGACGCGTTTGTAAATTGTTTTATTGCATAAACCACCATTCCTCGTCAAAGCACTTCACTTTGATAAGAAGTTCAGGTGAAATTACGAATTTCGTGGAGCTAAGTACATTAAAGTTAATTAACACCAATATGTAACACCAATAACTTTACGTGACAGTAGGGGTGTGCGAGGTATCGAAAAATCGAGATCATCGATGTCGAACGTCACCTGTATGGAATTAATCGATATATTTAGAGATTTCGAGTTACGTACGAGATCTCGAATCGAGATATCTAGCTTCTTCTTTTCCGAAATCTCGATTCTTCGCAAGTTCCGGCATAATCGATAAACGTTGTGTTCGAGATCTCGAAATATCTCGATTGCAGTTAGATTTGGAAATAATTTGTGATTTCTATATATGTTTGTTTTTCACTCGATATCGTTCGAGAATCGTATTACCTCGCTCGACTTTAAAGATCGAGATATCGCCCACCCCTACTCGATATGTAATTTTTCAATTCAAAAACAATTGGTCGTTTTTCTTTCTTCTGATCTACGTACAGAGAAAGAAATAATTATTAGACCTACTTAGCAAACAGAAAATAGCACTTTATTGCCTACGGGAAGAAAAGTTTACTTTCTCGCTCTGGTGTCTTTTCGTATAAAATTATTTTATACCCTGAAGCAAAGAATTCATACTTTTGATAACTTCGTACATTTGTTGTCAGTTATAGTTTTTTTGTTAAAAAATCATTACCTGTTGCTCTTTTAAATTCGTTCGAAACCCAATTTTAACGTGTTTATTTTGTTTAATTGAATCTTTCAAATTAAAATATTGATCTCACTGTCAAGAAAGTTGGCTCCTGACAAAATAACGAGATAAATTTTATCTTGCATTGAGACCTTCTTATTTCAAATAATGCATCCTTTTCTAAGTGTATCTCAGTGAAGAATTTCACAAAATTTTTTTCAAAGAAATTTCAAAATATATTTTAATATACGTTGAACTTATTTAGATGAAATAAATTTTAATTATCATTATTCAATAATCGATTTTATAAGCGGTGTATAGCTGTGTTTCTACAATATGTCGGTAAGGATGCTTCACTGAAGATAGACGCTGCAGGTTCTATTTCACTTTTGCAGATGGCATTAATTCGTTTCTTAACTGTTGAAAAGAAGTTTAAAATGTTGCGCTCATACCGACAGTAGCAGACTATTGTGGTCTTCTCGTTACAGAATAAAGTATTCATATTATTTGAAGATAACGTTAAAGATTTATTTTCACCACAAACTGATTTTTTATTTGTTGAATTGCTATAACATATACACGTAACGTTATCTACAACAGGTGAACGGTATGTTTCAAGGAAAAAATTACTTTTTTGCCCACAATGACATTTAATTACCGACCTAGGGCAAAACGATATAATTTGACCTAGTGTGCGAGAAGGATAATGAAATACTAATATAGGGGACAAGAAGTGACTGATTTTAGTAAAATCAGTACAAAAATACTTTTACATCTCCAGAAAGACGAATTCATTGGATTTGTAATTTGAAAATAGTAATTTGAAAACAGAACAATATGCTTCGAGACTAACGCTATTCACGTTGCAAAGTACACCATCTGTAACTCGAGTGGGTCATTGGTCTTGTAGATGCGCCATCTACAACTCAGGTGAGTCGAATTGGATGGTCCGAATCATTTGCGGCGATAGGTTATAAGTTATGCGAAAATTATAGCCGCATATATACAAAATGCATTTCTTACTATACTCAAAAAGATTTTGATGTTATAGTAATTTCGATTATGAAATCGATATCTTAAGTTCATAAGATGTGCACTTTTCTTAAAAATAGGCGATTTTTCAATATAGAATCCTTAAGTGACTTTTTATACTGCAAATCTAAGAATTAGGATCTTCATTAGAATTTCGAGAATAGGAAATCTTCGTTGTCGAATTGGGAATGGGTATTTTTCATTCTCGATTTAAAAGTTTAGGTTTTGAATTACAAATTTGAAAAGGAGATTCTTCATTGTAATTTTGAGAATAGGATATCTTCGTTGCGAATTTGAAAATTGGCTTCTTCATTAGAATTTTGGGAACAGAAAATTTTTATTTACAAATTGGGAATGGGTTTATTTATTCCCTATTACGGTGTTTAGGCTGTATATTACGAATTTTAGAACGGGGTTCTTCATTGGAATTTTGAGAATAAGCAATCTTCATTGCCAAATTGAGAATGGGAATTGTTCATTCCCGATTAGACAGTTTAGGTTTTCTATTACGAATTTGAGAACGGAGTTCTTCATTGGAATTTTAATAAGATATCTTCATTGCAAACTTGAGAATTGGGTTGTCCATTAAAATTTCGAGAATAAGCAATCTTCATTGCCAAATTGAGAATGGGAATTGTTCATTCCTGATTAGACAGTTTAGGTTTTCTATTACGAATTTGAGAACGGGGTTCTTCATTGGAATTTTGAGAATGAGATATCTTCATGGCAAACTTTAGAATTGGGTTCTTCATTAGAATTTCGAGAATAAGCAATCTTCATTGCCAAATTAGGTACGAGAATTGTTTATCACCGATTAGAGAGTTTAGATTTTCTATTACGAATTTCAGAACGGAGTTCTTCATTGGAATTTTAAGAATAAGATATCTTCATTGCGAACCTGGGAATTAACTTCATCATTAGAATTTCAAGAATAGGCAATCTTCATTGCCAAATTAGGAACGAGAATTGTTCATTCCCGATTAGAGAGTTTCGGTTGTCTATTACGAATTTGAGAATTGGGTTCATCATCAAAATTTCGAGAACATTTGGGAGTGGGTGTTGTTCCTAGTCGTCCATGTCCAGAACCTGTCCAGACACGTGTGACTCGAACGGGGCAGCGTCTTTTCACCCCAACCTGTAACCCCTCTCGGGGTTGAAAGTGCACACCTCCGAGATGATCCTTATCGCCGACGGTGGTCTCGCGCTGGGCGAGAGGACGTCGTGCAAGTTCGCTGTCGCTCGCGTCGGGCGTGGGGCGCTCGGATAAGCCCGGCGACCCGCCGCCGCAGCAGTTCGCTCAAACGCACCGTCGGACTTGTCACGCACCACCTCGCATCGCAAACTCGATACCGTGCGACGAGTTTCCGGCGCTGGCCGAATCGTAACCCGTTTTCCACGTTTATCAGGTGTCTGCCCCCCTCCCCGTTTCTTGTTTTTGCCACTCGCTCCCGTTGTCCCGGGGGTTCGAAGCGGGCGGTCATGACCGACGTGCAGCGGAAGCTCGACGAGCCCAACAAAGCCAGCAAATTTACGGGCATCTCATCTCCGCAAACAGGTGAGTGACGTCTCTCCAACCATTGTTTACCGCACTTCTCGTACCCGTATTTTTGTATCCGTTGCCTTTATTTCAGTTCGGGAGTCGATGATTTTTTGTTATAAGACCGTTTCGAAAAAAAAAAATTTTTCTGGTTGACAGTACGGAAACCTTATGCGAAACGCGAAAATTGCGTCAGGTCGTTAAGCTTACGAGTAAATCTGTTGGTGAAGTTAGAATAGACAATATAAATTATATATATAATACATATTATATTTATTAGGCTATACTATATGTATTAAATGTGTATTGAAAATATATATATATATATATATATATATATATATATTGTTACCATACGCTCAAATTAGAAAATATTTTCAAAAGCTCTCTATAAGTCAGCGCAGGTTGCGAAATTTCGCAAATTATGGTAAAATTTATAATATATACATTTTATATATTCTACCATACAATATGTACTATATATGTATGTAAATATATATATATGTATATTGTTATCGTACACTTGAATAACAAAATATTTTCAACAACTTCCTACAAATCAGCACAGGTTGCGAAATTTCGCAAATCACAATAAAATATTAGCGAAGAACTGGATATTTTTAAAGGTGATTTCTCGAGCTTGGACAATGTAGAATATAATTTCTGCTCTGCAATCCTCATAGATTCTCACCAAAAATCAATCTCTATCGAAACTGCGAAAAGGAACGACTTGCATTTCTGCACGTTCAAAGCC
>JABFOV010005096.1:0-12667 GCA_022817685.1 Aradophagus sp. ZL-2020
CTGCAACATATATTGTAACGTGGACAATTTCATATAGTAAACTGTTTACGATATCATATCGTAACTACTTTCAGCCAATGACATTGCTAGATTGCTTTATTTCGACCAATCGGCATACTGGAAATTGTACAGTCCATACTGTACGATATCGTTTTCTCGGTGTAAGTTTGTAAAATAGCTATTTGTGAAAATCGATTGTAAAATACACCCCATATATATATAATAACAAAATTATTATTATGTGACAGAAAACTTTGAGTACACTGAGTAAACTAGATTGTAACCACGACAACACGTATTGTAAAGTGCACGATTTCATATCGTAAACTGTTTACAATTTCATTTCGTGACCAGCTTCAACCAATGATATTGCTAGATTCGTTTATTTTGACCAATAAACATGATGGAAGTTTTACAATCCATATTGTACGATATCGTTTTCTCAGTGTACAAATGCATATTTTTTGTAGCAGGTTTGACGCGTTAAAAGACATTAATATTTTATATTTATTATAAATTGCAATATTAATACAAAATTTCTTTCTGTGTTATTATTACTTATATTTATTATATATTCTCATCATATAATTTATATTTGATTTTAATATTTATCACAACTTTGTATGATTTTGCGATTTATAACGAGACATTCAAACAATGTTGCCGGAGAAACACGGTTGATATCAGTAATGGCAAAACGGGGATGATGCTTGTGATTCTGGTGCGCGGTTAATAAGAAAAATGGCGGATACGCGAGTGCGGGAACGACGCGCGGAGGAAAAATGACGGTCCGCAAGCAAGTACTTAGCCGGTCGTTATTCGGCGCAGCCGAGCATAGCTCCTTCACGAACTCGACGCGTCTTTAAGGCTTCGGCCTTTATAGTTACCTAAGATCGGCCTCCCCGCGCCGCGCCTTCGACGCGACTTTTGCCCGACCATCGACGCGGGCTTCAATGTCCGTGACATAACGAGATTCATTGTTGAAATCGCGCCGACCATGATTACAGGTTTTGTTCCTGGTTATCATTAATGTTGAACGACAGTTTCCCGTAGATCACTTTCATTGTTTTCATCCGCGCCCGACCGCCGTGAATTTCTCAATTGTGATTTGCTTTGAAAAAATGTTACTCCGCTCGGAGAACACTTTGTTTGAATTGAATAATATTAATATTTGAATACGAAACTGATGAATGTTTTTTTCATGATTTAAGACTAAGTTTATTAATGAGTTTGAAGTTTCCAACGTTTGTTAGTAAATGAAAATAGAATTTGATATACTTTTCTTCATACAAATAATAGTACTTTTTGATTGGGTAATTTTACAGGAAAAAAGTAGAATATTTTTTAATGTTTGAGAATTAAATTTTATCACTTCTAATTACAATATATGTTACTAAATTATATAATATTAATTTTCGTTTATTAACAAACGTTGGAAACTTCAACTTCATGTTTATTATAGCAACCAATCAATAAATCAATACTTGTTGATATTTAAATCAAAATCAAAAAAAAATTTTCTCAAATCAAAAGAAACTGTATTCGAGTTTTCAATAAATCTTTATTCGAAACTTAGAAATATGACCTTTTTTTAGTTTTTTATTTGTAAATTTTTATCATGAATTAACAATATTTTTTGTTTGAAACAAAAATTTATTTGAAATTAGACGGAAAAATGTCGACGAATTTTGTATAGAAAGGTTCTTCTGTTATAGGCGAAATTGGTACATTAAATTTACGTTTTCAATAACGCATATTCAGTACTATATTTTTCTTATCTTTATTGATCACATAAGATTTTTTTAAGTTTCATTTGCCATCGCTCAACATTCACCGAAAATAAGATTTATGCCCAGCTATCATCAAATCACTGACACGTCAATTTTATCAAAGTTCCGAATAAACATACGTAAAACTTGCTCAAAGTTTGCGCAAAGTTGGCGTAATGTACGGCCGGATTACACTATTTTAGATAAATATTATATTATAAATGAAGTTTCCGAAGCGATAGTTACTTTCAGCGAGCGTACAAAGTTTGCGCGAATGAAGTAAAAGTTGCCTCGGCAAATAAAGTTACTTTGTCGCGCGGAATTCTGCTTAAGATGATTAAGGTTAGATTATTCCATGTTGAAATAAAATGATCATTTCAGGAAAGCGTTGTAGTAATTAAATGTCAGTAATTAATATCAATATATTTTCAAATTAAACTTTCCATTATTTTATGAATAAACTATTTTTAAGATAATTAAAATTTATTTATAACGCGAATAATCCACTTATTATAAACTAATTTGTTTAAACTTTTCGCGACTAGTCAATTTTCGATGATATTTGATAAATCTTTTTTTAATTATAATAAACGTTCTTGGATTTTTCGGATCATCTTGAGCATGTCGTTGAATTTGAGAAAAGTCATAAAGCCAGTTACGTGACGCGCCGACAGTTTCGCGGGAAAAATTCAAACGAAAGCCGTTTGGCAACTGCCAAAAATTGCACCCAATTATCATCAACATTGTCAAAAATGTAAATGTGGCATGTCGGGCGGGTTCGCTCGTCAGCGTCGCAATTGGCCGGACGTCAAGCGGCGGTCATTAATAAACCACGCGGTTGCTGCCAAAATGGCGTATTAAATGTTTTTCTTGCAATTGGACGATGGCGCAAAGACGGGACACCTGTCGGCCGTAAATCTCGCTACTTAGACCGGTAGCGGTCGCGTCACGGTGCCAAGTGACACGCCGCCTTTGTGCATCGCGTTTAATTGGCCGGCGTGCGCGCGCTATTTTTAGCCCCGACTAATTAGCCCATTAGTTAATCCGCGCGCAATCGAGATTGACCGATCACATAGGCAGACTCGTTGAATATGTTTTTCAGACGATTTCGCGTCCCGTTTTTACTCATTCGAAAATTTGGCGACGTTTTTTTATTTTCTCGAAAATCTGGCTAGGAAGGTAATATTTTTCTCACTAGAGAGTTGCAGGTACATTTTGTCCTCTTGCATTGTGGACAAAATGTATGATTTGCATCATGGGGGTTAAAAAGGAATTCTTTCTTTGTGATGCTTCAGATATTTCCAACGTTTATTAGTAAACGAAAATTAAATCTGTTAAAATTTGCTAAGTCTACAAACGATGATACATGTTATTAAATAATTTTACTAAAAAAGGATGAACAAATTCAACTTTCAAAACACAACATTTTCAGTTCTAATTACAAAATGTGTTGTTAAATTATATTAAAATAATTTTCGTTTACTAGTAAACGTTGGAAATTTCATCCACATTCTTTGTGCAAGGTCAATATTCACCATACACTATAATAATTTCGACAGACATTTGTAGTTATTTTTTCACAAAAAAAAAAAAAATTGATGTCAATGTTACTGTCACTCAAAAAATGGAACTTTATTGAGTAAAATGTAACGTTTCTGAGTAACGCGTTACTTGTAACAACGTTACTTTTAATTTTTCTATTTCTTTCATCAAAAAAATAACTCGTGCTTTCAAATATGACGTGTTGCGTTTAAAAATAACGCGATTCCGTTATTTCTGATTTAAAATCATAACTTCGACGTAACCGTTGCTCCAAAAATGTTACGTTTTTGAGTAACGTGTTACTCGTAACGACGTCCTACGTCTGGATCTACTTTTAATCCTTTTCTTCAATGTGTTAAATTAATTCTTATGCCCCATTTTAAAACTCTTTCAATTAAAAACATCCACGGATGATTTTAATGTTGCAGTTAACAAAAAATAATAAAGCGTTCGATTTTAAGACACGATTCAGACCTCTTGGTTATGTTCTTGAAGTTTCCCACGTTTATTAGTAAACGAAAATAAAATCTGATATACTTTTCTTCAAATCAGTAATAGTATTTTCATTGATAAAATAATTTTACAACAAGCTAGAATATTTCAATAATAAATAATATAATTTTACAATTTTTTATTACAATATATGTTATTAAATGATATACAATTAATTTTCGTTTATTAATAAACGTTGGAAGCTTCAACTCCATTTGGTTTCCATGGTGGCGCAGCATACAGTTTCATTTTTCCACCGTTTCGAACGTTCGCAAAAATTTGTACTTGTTGCGGATAAACTGTCCCAGCATTCGGATTTCGCTTCCAGGAAGCTTGTCAACACGGTCTTCCTCGCAAAACGACGCTAGAGTCACAATGTGATTTCATAAGAGGCCGGCGCGCGTCGCGTCTCGTAATGCAATTCCCCGGCTCGGTCCCTAATCACGCATAATCCCCGTCAATTTGGATCCAAACGCATATAGTTAGCCGCGTACAGTTCCGAGCGAAATTACAGCCCAGCCGAGTGCAATTTTTATACAAACAATTACGTGCAATTAATTATGCCAATTGACTTGGCCTACAATCTACAACCAAGTCCAATTACATCAACTGTCTGCTAACAATGTACAATAAAAAAGGGGGAGGGGGGAGACGGAGAAAGACAGAGGAAAGAAAAGAACGTCTAATTAACGCGAGAGAGATCGCTCCGAAACGCGTTCGGTGAGGCACTTCCTCTTCGGCTTTCGTGCGCGGAAAAAATGTTGAACGAAGGGGGGTGTTTTATGATTTCGCAGAAATACATTTTTAACGGTTCAACGCTTGTCCCGCTCATTGGCCGACATTTTATTTTAACGCGAATTCTATCGGCCGACACGTTTGTTTTGCACGGTAACACGGGGGAGGGGGCGCCACGTGTAGGATATCCGGCCCCGTTTCGAAATCCACGGTTCTTACATGAACGTACGATTGATTCGAGAAGAAAACATTGAATACGGTATTATTGGGTCGATGGTCTAGAGAGGATTGTTTTTTGTGAATGACTTTCGAAAGTCAGGTTGTGGGGAAATTGATAATGAAGTTGTAAGTAGGGGAAAAAAGAATTTTTTTCCATCGGTGTTATGAATTTCGTATCTTACTTCATTTTTGTCATTATTATATTGTTGATTAAGAAATATCGACAAGTTTAAAGAAAATTAATTTAATAGATGATTAAAAAAATGTTTCACTTTAAATAATTATTTCGTGTCAGTTTGCAACGTTTTCAACTGAGAATTTAAACTTTGGAATAATTTTCAATTTAAATGTTAAAATTTTCATTCGGAGCGATAAATATTTTATATTTAAATTTTGTATTTTATTTCAGATATAACTTTGATTTATCTTAAAGAAAATGATTTCCAGTTTAAATTCATCGCAAAAAAAAACTTTGTAAATTTCTTGCACGTAAATAATACGCTTACTTTCAATTGACATTTTTCTAAATGAAGTAAAAGTGTTAATTAAATTAATTACAAAATATCACGCTATAATAATCATGCGATCATTTCAAATCAGAAACGCATTTGAACGAAGCAGCCACCTATTCCGTTTCCATCATCCGAATGTCGAAACAGAGAAGCCGAATTATAAAAAAGCGCGAAAAAGGGATACAAAAAGAAATAATTCAAACTCCGAATCGAAACTCGAAAAGCAATCGTCGACAAGTCGCTTTCAATTCGAAACACATTTGGCCAATTAATTTCTCATAAAATTTAATCGTAACTTAATAAAGACCCATTAGCTCGGAACCGAACTGGCCATACATCACAGCAGCACTTTTCCGCCTCGATCGGCCCCATATTTTTTAACGATTGTGTTATTTTTCATCCATTTTTTTTTATCAACTTTCATTTCGTTTCGTTCGGTCCGCCGCCTGACGCCATTCGTCAGCCGAACTCTTTATTCCCGGCGGAAACGTGCCAGCATGATGCCCTCGGTCGGTACTTTCGGGATTTGTGCGGCCCCGACATATGGCGCGGTTCCATTTTGCCGCGCGCGATTGAGTCATTTTCGTCGGCGAATAATTGGATCGAAACGACAGAAATGATTGATCACGTGTAAAACGCCATCGCGAATGCCAATCTTTGTTCGCGCGATGACTTCGGCCTTTTTTCACCGGGTCTCGGAAATTTCGTGATACCTATTACACGTCTGTTATCGGTAGCGGCGTTTGTAATACGAAAAAAAAAAAAAAGGAAATTAAAATAAAAGAGAGAATAAATGAATGATAAAATAAGAAAATACTATCAACGTATCACATTGCAATTACAGTGCGTAAATTCGAAATTTTTAAATTTGCTGACTGAATGGAAATGGAAATTGACGTAAAGTACACGTTATCGTTGAAGTCGAATTCTTCGAAATAAATGAATGAATAAATAAAAATGATAATTGCGTTGAACGTTTCGTTTCGTTTTAAATACAAGCCCGTGAAAGTAATGAAAGATTATTTTCATTTTTAGGTGAGTGGCGAAGTAAGTCAACTGCGGAAGGTCCCATTTGCGCTGCAAATGAGGTGAGTTTTTTCACATTTATTACCTTAATTTATTTACGTCAGTCAACCACACTATATATTAGCGGCCCCCGGTAATAATTAAGGAAGTGTGTTTTATGAAATTGCGAAAAGAGCTCGTTCAAAGTTTATTGGCGCATTCGTAATGTAACAATCTTTTATATTGGAAAAGGATAGATGATTCAGTTTACATAAGTGCATCTATTATCAATACAAATTATTGTTACTTTTCGATGAGCTTGAAGATTGCCACGTGGCGAATCGCCACACATGTTGTACTTAGAAAATTTTCTCAGTTCACAAATTCAAATCGACAATTTTTTGAGTTAACTTATATTTTTCAATATGTTCATTGTTGTATTTATCCATTTAGTCGATTTTAATTTTTGAACATAAATAATTTTCTAAGTCAAAAACGTGTGGCAATTTGCCACGTGGCAAACTTCAGGTACATTACTTTTCGAATATGGATGTATAGTTGGCTTCGTAAATAAAATATGGTAACCCAATTTAGACCACGATATAATTGTCATAATTGTTCTATTCAAATTGTGGTAACTGAAGTTAATACCTGGTTAGACCCCGATCAGGCATACAATTTTCTACCCCTTTTAAGGAAATGTCATATCAGTGCCATTATGTTTCCCTGCATTTTAGACCCATTATAAGGCTCAGGTAAGTTTAACCTTATCAAAACCATGGTTAAACGATAGCCTGGATAGGGTTTTTGTTTGGTACTAATAAGAGAATTTTTAATAGTACTGACCAGTTGTGAAAATCATTGCAAATAAAGTGCAGCTGAAGAATTTCATTAATATGAATTTAAATGAATGGAAATATAAAATATAATATTTTAAAAAAATATTATAGTGCTAATAAAAGAACGATAATAAATTAATTAAAATTATGATAAATTTTGATTGTGGTACCAGTTGGTACTCTTGAGATTTGGTACCAGTTGAGTACCAATTTGGTATCAGTTTGATGTTAAATTGATTCTAATTTGTCACCGATTTTGTATCAATTTGGTACCAGTCTGGTACCAATTTGGCACCAATTTCTACTGCATTGTTCAACATTTTGCCCGACTTTGAAACAATTAATTTTTGCATTACCGCGATCGGGGTATTGTAAAGCCGCGTCGGTAATTCCTGATTTTATACAATAATAAGAGGCGGACTTTCGCGTCGGACGTAATTAGCACTGTCAGTCGTAAACATCATTTTCGTCGGCCAGAATTTCGCGTCGCATGTTCGCAGCGCCATGTTAATGAATCACGCGCCGCACGGAATATAAAACTCGTTTTGAAGTAACGGCCGGAAAAGCACTCGGGGACCCATTAAAATGGTTTCATTGCGACGAAATGCCGCGACGGCCATGAAACGTATCAGATGGCAGACCAATGGAAAGGCCGTAAAACGGCGGGATCGCATTTTCGCTGAAATTGATTTCACCTCGCCGGCGCGTGATCCTTCCGGACGTTTTATCGGTCGAAAATAATGCGAATACATGGGCGCGAAGTTAACGCACCAAGTGGACCTTTTGATGACGCCGTTGGAAGCATCGCGACAATGTCGGGAAACAAGAGGATTTGCTCTACATGGTAAGTGATTCGAATGTACTCTCAAAAATTGTGGGTCTGAATTCAAAAAGTTATAATTAAAAAAAAATTATTTTTGGTTTACATTGTAAGACATGAATGATACATTCATTCACCGTAAGAACTTTTCTTTTTTTTTTTAACCAACATTTTTCGTAATTTTCGAACACTGAAAATGTTAAATTCAAATTTAAAAATTCGAAATAACATTTCTGAAAAATTTTCGTACACAAATATTCTTCCAATAAAATATCCGGTTTCTATAAATTATCGTCAAGTCCAAGAAAAACTCTACCAAGAACAATGCGATTCCACGTGTCTCATTTTGAGACACCAAAAGTGTCTCAATTCGGCACAAAATGATCCACGTGTTTTTGTAGCAAATTTTTTTCAATATTCAATATCCAGTCTTTGAACTTTTACTCATTATTTGCACATACTTTTAAGCGTCGTTCCAAAGAGAAAAAAACAACCATAAACGACCATAAACTACTCTTTCCCCTAAATCACTCGAATTACGATAAGGAAATACCGTAAAACCGTTCGAAGCCAATAGTACCGATTCGCAACTTTTCACCTCGTAAAAGCACCAGGAACCCCCTAATCCAGCCTCTCAGCCCCCGAAGTGGTCGATTCACTCGTCCTTTTTTCCCTCGCACTCACGCACGGTTATTCGCGTGTCCTTATTCACGGGATCTTCCGAGGCCCCTAGACAGTCGTTCCGCTGTTAAACAAAGAAAAATGACCACACGAACGGTAAACAATCTTAATTGACGTCGTAAATGCTTGGCGTTTGATTGGCCGGCCGAACAATGGATACATTACAAGCGAGCGTCGAATCGACGCCGCGACCTTCGAAAAGACGGCCATAAAACGAGCTTGATGCGACGAAAGATACGCGGCGGTTCTTCGAGGACGGCTACGTTGACAACTCGCGGAGGCAATAATCGTAAAAGGACAGCAATTCATTTCATTATTCCGCCCGGTAATGAATAAGCAAAACAGAAGCTGGTTTTCGCAGCAAAAAGAGTTAAAAAATAAGATTGGGAGGATTTAAAAGAAACATCGGGACGAGCGGTTTCACCAAAAGGAAAACCGAGAGGGAGTCAGAAAGATGGGCGAGCGAAGGAGCATCTATTGAGACGAAAAAAAAGGTCATTAATCATTCGTGAAAAGAACGCTAGCGATGATTTCGGTGATTGTTGTAGTTCAATAGTTGTTATGAATAAAAGCAGTGTGGGGTCAAAATGAATATATAGTATGTTTAAGTGTATTTTTATATTATTCTAACAAACGGCAAGAAAAATTAGGCAAATTTATTATATACACTCGTTATACCAATATAGTAAATAGTATATCACGAGGAAAAAATTAGTAGTCTGAAGAGCTACCAACTTAAAAGTTCTTTTTACCGAATTAAGTACGATATTTTTTCTGTCATGATAATAAATTACGGTTGGTATCACTTACTAAGTCCAGTGATACCAACGTGTTTTATTATCGAGTTAGAAAAACATTTTTATTATTATAAAATATGAATCTGTATTGATAATATGAATTTCTTATAAAATTTATTCATATAGTAATGAATAAATAAAGATATATAAAAATACTTTTATATTTTTTTCCGCACATGAAGCATATTCTTAGCTCAAAAAGTACTTACAAATTGTTATATACTTTCTTCGCCGTTTTCCTGAGTATAATTACCTTTTTGAGAATAATTGAATACGATTAAATAAATATTCATCGAAATTATAATGTTCAACTCGAAAGGTTAATAAAACGAGAAATGACAAACGACGAATGCAAAATGGTTGTTCGCGGAATTGGGCTCTTATAATTTCATACGAATTTCGCGGGCATTTTCAGCGATAAATCCTGCCGTGACACAGTTATTTTGGCAACGCGAATCGAATTTTATTATGTAGATTGGCTGTTCCGTAAGAGCGGCAGCGCCTCATCGTCATTATTGTTATTACGCAGGGCGCTTCTGACATAAATAAATCGTAAATCACGCGTCGCGTCGTAAACGTTCGGGGATTTTCGAGAGACACGTTGAGACTTCGCTTTAACAGCCGACTGGACGTGACTTTTCCCGGGGCTTTGTTTGTACATTCGTTATGGTCATGTTGAAGGGGTTGTTTCGATGTACTCGGTTCGTCGGCGAGAAAAAAAATGACTTTGAAAGGAACGAGACAGTCACGGGTGAAAAGGGGTGGGGAGAGTTGTCGAAATTCCGAAATAAGTATGGGGAAAAATTGGGGTGGGATCAAAAAGGAAAAAAGTACATTGAGCTAATTGATTTAAAATATTAGATTATCAAAACTGATTCAATTGTATATTTATTCTAAGTCAATGCTAATTCAATATTTTGACATCTTTTGATCAACTAAAATGTTTCTTTGTCGAAATCAGATGGTATTGGGTTCAATAAATGTTTACAATTGAAAATTTAATCAAGCTTGAATAGTATATAATTCAACATTACTTAAATAATATGCAATTGAACATTAAATAATTGATATTGGTTTAATTCAATCGAATGTAACCACCCGATATTCCAAGTCTTCGATGTCATCAACAACTTCAACCTCGAATCAATCAGTGTGTAGATTCAAAGTAATTGATTCATTTATATCAGATAATTTCTTCCCTGTCGAAGTGTGTCGGTAATTGATTATCGACAGAAAAAACTCGATCGAAAATCAATTTTCTTGGAGAAAAGACGGCGACCGGTTTGTTAACGTATAGTCGGGTTGATTAACTGCACGAAAATAAGCCAGTGATACTGTAATTTAGATAGGCAGGTGTTCGTAATCAGAGCTAGCGCCGCTCTTCGGCCCGAAACTTGCTCCACAATTGATAATAAATATCATTAGCGCGCGAGGAAAGGGGTTGAATTAGAATCCTAACGATTAGTGGCCTGCGTCTTCCAAACTTTCGCACGGTGTTTTCAGGTACGAAAGTTTCGCTTAATTGCTTTGAGAGCTGATGCGGCGGTGGCGTTTCCGGCACAGAATTGACGGACGAAATTGCAAGCTTGGAAAAGTGCCCTTTTCGGACGTTATTTCACAGTTGATTTATCATCGATGTTGGTGAAAGGCTGATGTAACGTTGGATAATTTTATGATTTTCCGATAAATACAGTTCGATGGTAGATTCATATCTATGCCTTTCCGCCCTGGGGTGAAAAAGTTCAGTTTTCTCCCTACAACAGGAAAATAGTCTTGAAAGGGCAGAAAAATGCTACTTTCCGCTCGCTGAACAGATATGCAAATTAGTTCTTTTGGTATTTGTTGGAAAAGATCCACATTTTGAGATTGTATCCATAGATTGTATGAATTTCATAAAGACAGTATTCATTTTTCTTTACAGAAATTAAGTTCAATTTTCAACTTATCACATTTTCGAGAAATAATTTCAGGAAGACTATCGATGGTTATTTTAATGCATATGACTCGCAGGTAGTAATTTTCTTTCAATCATTGTAATCACAATGTAGATCCATCTTACTTCAATCATTCCGATCATTTTTTGCGAATTGTACTATCTTCGTGCAATCATTCTGATAAGATTATCTTCAGCTGATTATCGTTAGCCGATACAATCGGATAAGATCTTTCTGAATACGATACAAATGTCGAAATAATCATTCTGATTATAAACGAGTATGACATTCGAGGATCAAGAGGTATTTTAATATAATTAAATGGAAAATAATTCAACGTTACAGGTAATCTTTGAATATCTTTATCTAACTCAACATTTCTGGAAATTTTATGTAATCCTATGTATATAAATTCTTTGTAAGTCTGAATCGCCATTTTGAATATCTACATTGGGAACAATAAATAGTTCAAAGAGCTACTTTTGAAAGTCAATCTGAATATCTGTAGATAATCAAGTATTTTTCGTAAATTAAATATCTAAATGGTCAAAATGATTAACCTACATAATCAATATGAATACCTAAATAATCCATGTAAATACCACACTGAGAAAAATAGATAGTTGATTGAGTTACATAGAATAGTCAATTCGAATATCAGAAGATAGTCAAGAATTTTTCGAACCAGAAGTTGTGAATATTTAAACAGTCGCTGAAACATATCGACATCAACTATCCAAATAATAAATTCAAATATCCACTTTCCAGCTACACTGAAAGAAATAGATATTCAAATTGATTATCCAGATAGTCAATCTAGATAGTTAGAAAATATTTAATCATTTTGATAACATATATAGTTATTTTTGACATTTTTCATAATCTTAGTATTGAAATTGATTATCTAGATATTCACATTGACTAACTAGATATTTACTTTGATTAATTGGATAATTAATGTTTTAACCATTAGCAGAAAATCCTTGACTACCTCCAGATAATAAAATTCATTATCCAAAATAGTTAAAAAAACTATACAGATACTTTCTTTAACTATCTATTTCTCTGAGTGTAAGTAGATTGATTATCTATATTGTTGTTTTCAAATATTCTTCTCAAAGTAGTAACTTTTCGACAAACCATTCATGCCTTTCTTCCTCGTCAATGAAAAATCGTTGCCGATCGGGCGTAGCTCGTTTGCGGCGATCGGCAGTGAAATAAGCCGTATCAATCGGGCCTTACGTGACGGTGCCCCGTCAAGGTGCCAATAAACTCGGCGGCGCTTATCGCGCGGCGTTCGAATCTCGTTGGCCGAGGAGGGA
>JABFOV010005097.1:0-12667 GCA_022817685.1 Aradophagus sp. ZL-2020
CACTGATAGTGTGGACTATACCGAGTGCTGGTTACATGTGTAGTGCTAGTCCATGACTTATTCGGTCTGACACACGTGGTGCTTTTTTGTGTTCTCGCAAAAGAGACCACACGAGATGTAGAGAGATCTCTCGCGCTCGGAGATATGTATAAGAGACACCACACACACACACACACACACACACACACACACACACACACACACACACAACATGATGTGTAAGAAGTTTGCAATGAATTCCTATTTTGAATAAAAAAAGATACATTTTTAACTGAAAAACTAACTTAATGAATTGAGCACTTTATTTTGTATCGTTCTGATATAAATTTAAGTTTTGATTTAGATATTCATTAATTAATATTGTAATTTGTTTAAATTCGCTGCAAATAAACGTAAACATTTTGCACGTAATTAGATGTTATCAGAATTAATGATTCAATAATGAAAAATATAAAGAAACCATTTTAATTCAAAAAGAGTTTATCATTTAATAATGTTTATATATTCTTGTAGGTTTATATTTTAATGATAATATGTATTTTTTATTATATATGTAAATTTTAAATGATATAAAAAACTTTAATTTTAACATTAATTATTTTTGGAATATTAATTCAACCATAAATATAATGAAAAATGTATTAAATTTTTTATTTTAAAAATTATCCAATTAACTCGACTTTTAATTTTTCAGGTTACATTTTGTGAAACGATTATTCTTCAATTCAAAGATGGCATCGTCATCAAAAGAAAGTGACAAAACTATCGACCATACCAACAAATTATCACTGGAAAAATCGCCATATTTGCTGCAACACGCTAATAATCCAGTTCAATGGTATCCGTGGGGAGATGAAGCGTTGGAAAAGGCGCGACGCGAAGATAAACTCATCTTTCTGTCCGTGGGCTATTCCACATGCCACTGGTGTCATGTCATGGAAAAAGAGTCTTTCGAAAATCCAGAAATCGCACAAGTTATGAATCGATATTTCGTTAATATCAAAGTCGACCGAGAAGAGAGACCTGATATAGACAGAATCTATATGACATTCATACAAGTAAGAAAGTCATATATATAACATTCATACAAGTGAAAAGTTGTTCTTTAAAGTAAACTGCTTCCTCTGTATTTGAAATAAGAAAGCATTAAAAAATTTGATATAGTATTTATTGAGTATAGATATAAAAAAATTTAAAATGTTAGCATTTCTTTTCTTCTTTTTAAAGTAATTGAAGACAATTTGTAAACACTGTAAGAAAAAAGACAAATTAATTTTTTGTAATTATGACTATAACGTTAATTAGTGATACATATCTTACAATTTATAGCAAAACATGAAATTAAATGATTACAAATAATGTCTCTGTTAACTCAGACGATTACCGGTCATGGTGGGTGGCCAATGAGTGTTTTTCTCACACCAAATTTAACACCTGTCACTGGAGGCACTTATTTCCCCCCTGAAGACAAATTTGGACAACCTGGTTTTAAACGAGTGTTATTAAAAATAGCCCATGAGGTATTTATTAATTTATTTATTTATTATTATTATCTGCGTTCAATTTTAAATATTAGTTAATACAATTAAAAAAAAAAAAAAAAAATGTTTTAGTGGCTGGAACATAAGAAAGATATTTTGGAGTCGAGCTCAAAAATGTTCAAAATGCTGAAATTTACGACCGAATCATCAAAGACAAAAGTATGTAATAAATAATGATTTAAAACAATGTAATGCAGACTCGCTGTGTTTCTATATTTAATATTTATCGTCATAATTTAGATGATGACTTATAAAAAGTGAAAACATTACGTCAAAAGTTTAACGTTATTGCGTCAAGCCTGCTTTCATTTAATTATTACACGTCTAATTGAACAAATCTGATATTTCAGGCTACAAGTTCAAAATAACACATTTTTTGTTTTGTTCTTTCTTTTAATTTAGAAGCATGAAATTCCATCTATCGATTGCGCGACCAATTGTGTGGAAAGTCTGTCACAAGAATTTGATGAAGAATTTGGTGGCTTTTCCCCAGCACCGAAATTCCCACAGCCAGTGAAACTGAATTTACTTTTTGCGATGTATGCTCGGAATCCTAGCAGCGAGAGCGGATCGAAGTGCTTGCACATGTGTACTTACACCTTGCAAAAAATGGCTCAGGGTGGAATTCATGATCACGTTGGACAAGTGAGCGAGCTTTTTCGTTTTTTCTATACCTTTTAATTCATTCAAATTTCATTCGGCATTGCAAATGAGGTTGGCGGCATTATGATTTATACAAAGAATTCATTACAATATATCAACTTTCCATACGAAATTGAAAGAAAATTGCAATTTGATGAAATATTAATGAAGCCACGATTATATTATTAAGTTTCGCGTTATAATGCGATGTTTCTTCAAAGTTGTTATACTTTTGTAATTACTAAATCAAAAGTGCAATTTTCGAGGTTTAAAACAACTTGGTAATTCTTTTTGATCTTGTCACATTAGAATTTGCTTTTACGTTTCTACTAATGATTAAATATTAACTAATGATTAAATATAATGAAAAAAACTAAAGTGACAATAATTTTAATCGACTTCTAGGGTTTTTCAAGGTATTCCGTAGATGGGAAATGGCATGTGCCACATTTTGAGAAAATGTTGTACGATCAAGCACAATTGCTTAGATCATACACCGACGCTTTTTTGGCAACGAAAGATTCGTATTACGCAGAGATTATTGAAGATATCATCACTTATGTTAGTCGAGATTTGCGTCATCAGGTATAAATGTTGTTTGTCATTGTAAAGTAAAGAGATTGGTATAATTTGATATAATAAGGAAAATGCTGTTTACTGTCTTGAATAAATTCATTTTTTATACATATATGTAATAATGTTTCTTTAAAATTTTTCAGGAAGGCGGCTTCTATAGCGCGGAAGATGCTGATTCATACCCTACCCATGATGCAACACATAAGAAAGAAGGTGCTTTTTATGTTTGGACATATGAAGAAATAGAATCATTACTAAATAAAAAGGTTTCAGCTGACAAATATTTATCGGATGTCTTCTGTCATCATTATTGTGTTAAACCTGAGGGAAATGTCAGGAAGTATCAGGTACATGTGAATAAATTGCTACACCATTAAATGTATATATATTTTGTAAAAAATTATTGACTTTTTCTCTTTATTTTGTTATTTAAGGACCCTCATGGTGAATTAACGAATCAAAATGTACTCATCGTTTATGGTACTTTAGAGGAAACTGCTGAACATTTTGGATTTTCTCTAGAAAATACTAAAGCTTACTTGAAACAAGCTCTTGACATTCTATATGAGGCTCGTCAAAAAAGACCAAGACCTCATTTGGACGATAAAATTGTTACTGCATGGAATGGTAGACTTTTATTTATATACATTTTACATGCACAAAATTGTAAATAAAATTTTAATCTTGGCGATATATCATTTTTTTTAGGACTTATGATCAGTGGTTTGGCTTATGCAGGATCAGTGATGGAAAATCAAAAATATATAGATTACGCAGAAAACGCTGCCAAATTTGTTGAAAAATATCTTTTTGATAAGAAAAAGAATATATTGCTGCGAAGTTGCTATCGCGACGGAGATAAAATCATTCAGACGTAAGATTAGTTTCAATGCCTATCTATACTGTCTTTATATTGATTAAATATTATTGACTTAGATGTTAATTTTAATTTATGTTTGATAGGAGTGTACCCATAAAAGGTTTCCATGCAGATTACGCTTTTATGGTTAAAGGTTTACTTGATTTGTACCAAGCAACATTTAATCCTCATTGGATTGAATTTGCAAATGAATTGCAAAAGATCCAAGATAAGCTCTTCTGGGACAATGAAGGAGGAGGCTACTTTTTGTCATCTCCAGATGATTCTTCTGTGATTTTGCGTGTTAAAGATGGTTATAATCATTCAGCTTTTAACTGCAATGAAGTTGATTTTGAGATGAATTATATTGTTTACCATGATCTCAACTTTTACAGATCAAGATGGAGCTGAACCGTCCAGTAACGCAGTGGCATGCAAAAATTTACTCATTTTGTCATCTTACTTGTCTTCCTCAGAGTATAAGGAAAAAGCAGAAAAACTTATCAGTTCTCAAAAAGAATTAGCTTCTTACCCTATTATCTTCCCAGAATTTTTATGTGCCCTTTTACATTATTATGATTCCAGTACTCAGGTCAGTTAATATTTATTTTAAAAATTATACTTTTTGTAGTCATATTTATTGTGTAATTTTTCAATTTATTTAATGTGGCAAAACCTTTGGACTTTATATAATTAAAATCAATTTTATTGATTTTGTAATGATGATTGCAGATATATATAGCAGGAAAAAAAGACTGTGAAGACACAAAGGCATTGGTTCGAGTTGCCCGAAACACATTAAATCCTGGAAAAGTGGTGATTTTGGCTGATCAAGAGAATACAGACAGTATTTTATACAATAAGAATCAAGTGATAAACAAGATGAAATTATTAAAAGGTCGAGCCGCAGCTTACGTTTGTATGCACCGAACTTGCTCGTTACCAGTGACAGAACCAGAGCAATTAGCCACTTTGCTTAGCCGGACTGATAAATAAGTATAAAGTTTGTAGAACATTTTTATAAATGAACTTAATTTTATATTTTTTTCAAATTACCAAAAATTTCTATGTTTAGAGTTGCAATATAGAGTCAAAAAAAATGTTATTTAACATTACATAATTTTGTGATTGCTCAATGGTATACATTTAATAATTTATTGTATGAATTTACGTTGACATTTTATGTGTTTATCATAAAATTTATTTATTTTGTAATAATTATTTGTTAAAATTGTTATCAGCTATAATTGAAAATTACTATACGTCTTTTTACGAAGTCTCGTCATTTAATGATCATGAGTCAATCATACGTGATACTGCATCGTATATCCATTTATCGAACAGTCAATCAGATTTTTCATAATTTTTTCTTAAACTAACAAAGGTGATAAAAAAAAGGAATATTCAACGAACATTTCACATCTTTTATGTAGTTATATCCATAAGCTTTTTTCAAGCAAGAAAATAAAATCGTCTATTACTTTCTACATATTTGTATGTCAACATAAGAACTTTCATTGAACATTCAAGTTCAATTGCTTTTTATGAAAATTGTATAAGTAAAAACTTAATTGTGATATGAAAAAAAAAATTAGTAATGTTTGTTAACATGATTATTGAAGCAAAATTTTGTTTCATTATAAATGTTTTTTATTTTTGTATAAATAATGAAATTTTTCAATACTCTTTGACATAACAATTTATTAAAGAATTATAATACATGGATATAAAGATAACTGTATCGTGATTGTCGTTAAATAAAAACTGTTGTTAATTGAGTGTGTCATAATATAAAACATCCATATTCAGTGACTTTTTTTTCTTCTTCTTCTTCTTTTTTTTTTTTTTTTTTTTAGGGCTGTTTTAGCAGTGCAACAGTGGTAGCAGTAAAACTTTTTTTAATATAAAAAGGCACGTAAATTTTAGAATACATGTTACATTCGCACTTGCATAAAAATTTGCATTTAAATTGTTTTCTATTTAAATTAAATTTCAGTACAAGGTTTTTGAAAACTCAGGATCACATGTGCCTAAATCATTTTCGTTTAAAAATTTTTTTATTCCTGTCGACTAGAAGAAATTTGCTTAAAAGAGCGGACGTCAACCTAAAACATGTCACTACTTGTGTAATGAATAGGGTTTTATTACAAAAATTCAGAAAACACAAAGGGTACATACAAATTTTAATATTTTTTAATATACATACAATTACAAATTATTACAATAATGTTTATTTTGCAATTATATTATTTTTTGCAGTGTACAAAAAGAAATTTTATTAAGTGTGAAGCGATGTCTACAACTGATTGCGCTATAAGAATATCACTACGTTTTCATGTTATAATCAAGGTATATATTTGAATGCATGTAATATATAAATAATTGAAAGAGTGCGTCGTTTTACGTCACCTCAAAAAAAAAAAAAAAAAAAATTAAAGAATATTATTAATTCTATAAGTGATGGATTGGTCGTATATTACATTTTAGTTCACATTTCGAAAAGATGTTTTAAGGTGAACGAATTAATGTCAAAGTAGGGTGAATTTTTATTTAATACTTCGATACAAAAACTTCTTTTCAGTCAGAAAAATATTTTACAAAGAAAAATTTTTGCAGGAAACAATTTGTTTGTTTATTTTTTTTAATATTGTGATTTCGTTTGTATATTCATTATATTTTTATTTATTTGAATAGTGTTCCTTACAATTTTTTAGTTAATTATACTATTTAATTATCTCAGTGACAATTATTTGAAAACAATCTCGCTATTTTACGAATTTTCATTCCCTTCTTTCTTTGACAAGAAAGGATACATTTCCGGGATTATAAGACTCTCATGTCTCTTATTGCATACGGTTTGGGAGACTAATACATTATAATAAGAGTTATAATGCATTGTCCAACTCACCTTAGATCTCAGACTGGCAACTATTTTTACCTAATGCAAGGGGCGTCAGTGTAGAAAGGGGGAGCATAACTGCTTTTATGGTGGAAGTAATTCTATCTTATGATGGGACTATCCTTATAACGAGAGCCACTATAACAGGAATTCAATGTAATCGAAAAAGTATGAAGAATTCTTCGACCAGTTTTATTTATTTATTATTATTATTTTTTTCAGATATGTTATACTCAATATACTATTACAAACAATTTTTTTACATGCTAAACTTTAAGTATTTTAACTTTCAAACCTTAAACGAATTTCTTTTACGATTAAAAAGTTTAACGATGTATAGACTGAACCCTCGTTCAAATCAAAAGTTCATATAGTAAAAATTATCAGTTATCCATACCTTTTTCAAGATAAGTACAACTATATATATCTTGCTTTTATACAAAATGATTCTAAAGTTATATGATTATAACCCGTATTTGCAAAGATTTATCTAAAATTAAATTAACAATATCCTGATTTTAGTTTTTCAAAACCGTCTGAGATAAACTTCTGGACTATTAACTAGTGCGTGAATAGACATGGATAGACCAGCAATTGGTTGCATTTTAGCGACTTCAACGAACGTCAATCTGATCCGAATGGATAACTGAGCGCGCGACACGTGGCATAGGTTAAGGATTTACAAAAAGTAAACGACCTTTTTTTTCAGTCGGCGCTGACTTTGTAAACTGACATTGGACTGATAACGCGCATTGTGATAACTATATTTGTCTCGCTCTCCGCGCGAAGAAAAGCTCAAGTGTGGCACGATGGCATTCTCGTCAAGGCTGGATATGAGTGGCGTCAAGTGGTACTCCTGCATTGCAAAAGTCAGCTGCATGTTTACCTTCGAGCTCAAGATGCTCGACTGTTTCGTTAATTTGCGCCAGGGAAATTCGCACGAGCGGCCGATCGGCTGGCGAAAAATTCACTGGGCTAATTAAATCGGTCAGAAGGGCACGAAATTGGGCCACAACTCGGCCGGAAAATTGAAGGTGCCGCGCGAATGGAATTCAGTTACGGCGTTGCGTTAAAAATAGAAACCCGCGCAGCAAATGTTTGCACGCACCGCGCCTCCAGCTTTAACGCAACCGCGTATTTGACGAACACAAGCCTCCCAAGACAGTAGTTCCGCTTTAAATTCCGTCTGCTCGCTATTGGAATCTCGAGCGTCTTCCTCATTCGAATGCAGCTTCTTGCAGCGGTGCTAAAATTATGTGTTCCGCCACTACCATCTCCGCGGAGACCTGGCTGTAAAAAAGAGCGCTCTTTTTTTTTTCACGGATGTACTGCTAATGAAAAGCAATTAAAACTGATTGGAGCGTGATAATGAAGCAGCAGAGTTTTTAGTGTTTTGTATTATATTTCAAACAGTTTTAATTCGTTAGTGAATTGAAAAGAAAAAGGGTTTAATCCAGTATGCTAATGTAAAATTATTGAAAACTGTCAGGTTTTTTTTTAATGTATCAATGGTAATTTTTATAGAAAGTTTACAATTAGTTTTTCATAAGAGAAGATACAATTTAGATAAAAATCAGGCAGTGCGAAGTAAAACATTAAAAAGTGTTTCATTTTACCGTTTATAATGATGGTATTAAAAAACAAAGGGAACAGCAGTGAATATAATTGAAGTTCTAGCGTGTAATACATTTTTGTTAATTTTTTAAATTTGATTGTGGTATTTATTAATTATTGTCTCATTTTCAAAGTATTCTAAAATTTTACTTAAAAGTATAAAGTATCATTATTATTATTTTTTTTACAGTTTTTAGGTTTTTAAATATACGTTTGTTATAATATATAAACTGTAACAAAATATTACATAATGTTTTTAACGCGATTTTCGATCGTTCTTTACGACAGAAGCCAGTTAAATGTATATGCATAAAATACAATTTAGGTGACATGACTAATAAACCGTTTATTTTAATATCCATCTAAATTGCAACTTCGGGCAACTATCTGAAGACTGTATAGCTATCAAATTTTCCAATCATCAAACCAATTTGTACCGTTGGGGTGGCAATGCCGCACAGCAGTTTCGCTTGTGAAACACTTTACAATCCCTTAAAAATTTAAAAAGTCCATGGAAAAATTTAGTATTTATCATTAATTATTTTAAATTTAACAAAATACAGATATAAATTTGCAGTCACGCGATCACTTCGAAGGAAGTTATTTTGCATCCGCTTTCTAAAAAGAAACCCTTTCAGTTCCAAATGTAATCTCCATTGAATAATTAATTTTCATTCTTGTTCATTCACAAGTCAACTTATATTAAAGAAACTGATGAAATCTTTTCTTACAAAGGATCAAAATAATTGAATGAAATAGAAACAACTGGAAGTAAACAGAAATGAATTGAATAGCCTGATTTGCATGAATCATTGTTAAAACTTGGTTTTTATTTTCTTAGGTAGCGAGCCGTTTGTCGGTAAACTCCTATCGCCGAGTCAGCGGGGGAAAATCGAAGGCGCAAATCACCGACGAAAGTCGGGAACAAGCGGGCAAGCCATGCCCCGCACCTTCGTACGAGAAAGGGAGTCCCTGCGCTGGCTGGAGGTCGGCCGCGGATGACACGTACATGCGCCGCGTGCGGGGCGCGCGTGCGCGTCGTCTTCTCCACCGAGTTCGACGTTTTTTTGTCAGTCACAGGTCGACGCTGCGCCGGGCACCGTCGATGAGCAGCGAACACAGCAACCTCGGAACGCGCCAGCGCTGGATTATGTCCCCGTCTCGGCTGGTGTGATGCCACCACGCGGGCCACTTTCGGCCCCGGTCATCGGCAGTCCAGCGAGCATCGATAGGCTCCGAAACACAACCTGAGCCGGCCGAGGAGTCGGACTTCCACCTGGACAGGCGAGCTTCCACCCGCGACGCGCCCCCGGCTCGGCGGGCCACATGCCGATTGGAGCAGCGGCCAATTAGCTTTCCGGACCGTAACTTTGGCGCCGCCGATCGGGACCGGCGGGATTCATGTTCGATCAATCGGCCGTGCCACTTGGATCGGTTCGGTCTCGGCTAGCGTTCGATGGAGCTACTTCGGCACAGCCGCCACTGAGGCCGCGTGACCTGGTACACTGGGAAACATATCTTGACAAGCGAATTACCCACATGCAACCAACCACTTTTGCCAGTTTTTTTCAGTAACTGGAACGCACTCGAAATAGTATTTATTTTATGGAATACATCACCGAAGTCTTTTCAACGTTTAGTAACTCTTTGGTAATGATGTCAAAAATGTTTATATTAAGTAAAATTGAGCATAATGACCTCACATGATCCAGTTACTGACAATTCTGGTAAAATATTGAAATCGTTTCTGTGCATGAGGTCGACTTGTTGTAATCACAGCCACCAGTTGGGCTGATTTCAGCGCATCTGGTTGTGACAGCTGCATGGTTCATGGTATATGATTACATTTGACCGATTTTTCTTTCGTTTTCAGAGAAGAATCGGGGTCCTCGCCAGTCGATTGGCATCCTCCGTTGCAGCTGTAACCGACGGTGAGCCGCGAACAACCCAGTCTGGCGAGGCGCCGCTCGCCGCGGGACTATGAGGACATCCGACCCGGCCGGGCCTGGGCCGCTTTATGGGTCACCGTTGCACGGCTCGGCCGAGCCCCCACGAAATTGAGCCCGCCGACGTACTTGCATCTGACACGCCGGCCTCGGGGTAGGCGTGAGTTTATCGTCGGGACTCGCTTCGCTCCGGGATTATGTCTTTGCACTATTACCCGCAAGGCTATCGCTACCGCTCGGCTACTCGGACGAGTGTGGTTGGGGTCAGTGGGGAGCAGGGCTCGGACAGCGACGTGGCCGAGCTTAGTGATCTGGAGGATGATGGCGACGAAGACGAGGGCGACGAGGAGGAGGCCGACGCCGAGGAGGACGAGGGTGACGAGTTACCCTATCCGGGTTTTGTGTCCATCGCACTGCGCTACCTCGACCAAAACACACGACCGCGCAACTGGTGTCTGGCACTCATCACCAATCCATATCCTTTTCAACGCTTACTTCGTGGTGCGGTCGCTCGCACCGGTTCAAAGGTAACAAAAGCGATGTTACTTTGAGAGTTGGGAGGCATCTTTCTAAAGCGACGTCACCAATTGGTATTTTTGATTAGTCGGTTTATGCCCTGACAAAAAGCTGTCTGGTTGTTATAACCATTTTTATGATGACTAGACATGTTGGTTGGTTTTATCAGAAATTTGATTTCTGTTTTTATGATATTTATGTAATTTGAATAATGAAAATTAGTTAGAAAAATTTGTGATAGTTGGACGGTATAACGGGGAACTGCCATATCGAATTACCATTGATTTATGTAAATTCAACATGAATTCGTGTTGAACTTGCATCTTTAACTTGTCGCATTGAAGTTGCCATCTTTCTGAAAAAGTAACTTCGCTTTGCTAACATTATTTATTTTACATATAAACAACTTTACTTTTTAAGAAAATGAATTGGTTTTTGTCACAACTTGTTTCTTGATGCAAAATTTTCTTGTAATTAAACATTAGTGCTTATTGTGCGAAAGTTGCAACTATTTTACAATTATAATTTACAAAGAAAAGAAAAAATTATTAGATGATTTAGTGTTTTTGTTCTAGAAAAGTATACTCACACTCTTTTAAAAAGGTTCAAAATTCTTATTCATCTTTTTTTTCTTTGCGAAACACCCGTGTGAATACTTCTGTGTTTGACATAGATAAAATCTATACACATTTTAAGGGGTTTCAACTTTACGTTGTTAGTTTCTTTAGATGAAAGAACTTAAACAGCGAGACACTTTGAGATATTTTCACGCAGAAGATGTTCTCATATGAAATCATTTTCAACTGCTATATTGAAACGGTAAACATATGTTAGATACAAAATGATATTCTTGAAAGAGTAAAACATAGTTAGCGCAGTCCAGCTTTTATACTTTGCTCTATTTATGCAATGATAACAGCACGTTATTCGTGTGTCTGCATACGTTACGTATTTTATGTAGAATTTTAGAACGTGCGGGCAAATGTTGAGAGATGTTTAACTACATGGTTCTCTACGTGGAGAGAAACCAAATTAGGGTTTGTTTCCGTTGATTATACTCTAGACCAGTTATCTCGCTCCAATTATACCCTTAGTACAATATGTTTAATTGTTGACAATAAGGCTCACGATTTGAAAATTTGTTGCACTTTATTGCTCTCATTATTATTATTTTGTTGAATATAATCATTCTTACGTCAATCATTAGGTATTCACATTGAAATTTCACTTTGCTCGAAAATTGTTAAATGAAATATAAGTTCAAATTACAAACCGTTAAACTTGCGTTAAGTTAAAATTGTTTATTAAATTATAATCGAGATTCCGATTTTCTTAGGTGAGAATTGAAATAATTACATCGTAAAACTATTAGACTTTCTTAATGAAATTTGAAATACATTTGTCAAGCGATTCAGAACACGAATTACAAAATTTGCACGTTTCTTTCAACACAGTAAGATCAAGAATTTCTTTACAAAACATTTTATTTAAGAAAGCACCAATGGTGTTTTTTCACACGACATTTTTTATCGATACCTCATGGATACATTTTATGCAAAGAACGTTTCCTAAACGTTTGCCCCTGCAAGGAATACTGCATTTCCGATAGGGTAAAAATGCTTGCAATCTAAGAATGCACAGAAAGAAAGAAAGAAAGAAAAAAAAACGAAAGCGGAAAAAGTCAGATGAAAAATTTAATTAGATCCGTTGTTGAAACGACATTTTCTCAGCTCCGTTGGAATCAATAAATCCGAGACGCGCGAGAAAAAAGGCGGCCGAATTTTCTGCAGGATATCCACAGGTATTTACCTCCGCGTGACCCACAAAAGACACATACCTGTTGGATCGGAATGTAGGACGTCCGGATGACAGATGTTTCTAATCGCATTTGTATTGGCAAAAGTGCGGTCTGCATTAACGTTCCGGCACGGACGGTGTCGAGCTGTTAAACTTAGTCAAGTTCGCCGGAGTTTCGGGGTTTGTGTAGCACGCGCTCGTTGCAACAGCGAGCCAGCCGCTCGCGATTCGATTTCTCGGTTTGCAAAGTCTGCGAGCTTATCCGGGAACAATAGGC
>JABFOV010005098.1:0-12659 GCA_022817685.1 Aradophagus sp. ZL-2020
ATGTCTTATCAACTCAACAGTATACAGTATGCTAGTGGTTATTGGTTCGTTAATGTGTATGTTGATTTGTAGAGAGAGAGGGGAATAACAGGAGAGGGGGAGTGTAGAGGGGTTGGGGTGGTGTTAAAAAAGCAGTCTCAAATATAAATTGAAAAAATATAATTTTTTTTTAAAAAAATTTTGTTTTCTTTAATTTTAAAATATAATTATTAGAATAAAAAAAAAAAAAAAAAAAAAAAAAAAAAAAAAAAAAAAAAAAACTAAAGATGAATATTTTAAAAATCTTACCAAAGTAATTCCTTCGAACGAGTATATAACTGTGCCGAAAAACAATGGCAAATTCTTCCATTCACCAACGTACTTTCTTTCAGAGATGGGCGGTAAATCTTGGCACATAATGTACATAGTGGCGATGTAGCCAAAAATGATCAACAGGTTGGCCACTGACGAAACTGGCACGAGGTACTTTAGATTCCTAATCCAAGTACTCAGAAGTATCGGCACGAAGATGATAGCCATGTGCACCTCGATGTCCAAAACAATGTTGTAATAATCTAACACCTGATGGTTGCGATGAAAAGCAATGAGACGAGATTAGTTAGTTCGTTTTAGCTTCTTGAATAAATATTACAAACTAAAAATGCTCACCTTTTTGATATTTGATGAAATAAAGACAAAATAGACGCAGCAAAATCCAAGTTGCGTTATGCATAGAAACACATTAACAAAAGTTCTGTAAAGACATAAAAATATTTTTGTTATGTAAGGAAGGGTTGTGTAATGTCTTATTTCTTTTGCACACTCTGGTGGTTGTGACGTCCGGTTTAAGACGGTATGGATTTTGTTAGGATGAACATCTGAAAGACGATGTATCATAAAAGCAAATGATTCGTTTGTTCAAATGAGGAGCTTGTACGTGGGTTTCTCATAAACAATGCACGGATAGAAATGATTGTGTTGAATTGAAAGTAGTAGTCCCAATTTTGTTGAAACGAGTTTGTTAAATTTTTTTTCCTGTTCATTTTCTTTTGTTTAATCTACAAAACTAATTATGTTAAAACGATTTTGTTGATTCTACAAAAACAGTATTTTTATGAATCAGTTTCACTTACACAAAGTTAAGTAGCGACCAAATTATTTTGTTGAGAGAACAAAATCTTTGCTGTTTCAACAAAATACTTTCATCCGTGTGTGTTAAATAAATATGGGCAACGTTGTGAGTGCTGTGGTCAAATTGTGTAGAGTCATATAATTTTATTACTAAAATTCTAAACAGTAGTTTTCATATATCTAATTAAACCTATTCCTGCTTATACATTGTTTTTAATGTTTTTT
Source organism: Aradophagus sp. ZL-2020 (assembly GCA_022817685.1). Taxonomy (NCBI): domain Eukaryota; kingdom Metazoa; phylum Arthropoda; class Insecta; order Hymenoptera; family Scelionidae; genus Aradophagus; species Aradophagus sp. ZL-2020. Next base: position 1,336 of record JABFOV010005098.1, read on the forward strand.
CCCTTTAAACTCATACGTTTCGATTTACTTGTCGAAAGAAAGAAATAATAACAATAAAGAAAAAATAAAACAAATTATTGATAGAAGCAGAATTTTAATTTAGCACACTTACGAATTTAGATGCCATATACACAAGATTTTTTGTGCCTTCTGTTTATTTATAAATCTTGAGCAAAAACTTTACATTGACGGAAAAAAATTAAATCAACATTTTCAACGTATAAGATATCGCTTAAAATTTAAGATAGATTCAAATTGAGATTTTTTGGAAAACGGAAAGTTTTTTTACATAATTCCAGCTTTGCGAAATAGCGGTCCATTTAAACATTTTTATAATGTGAATCCTACTTTCAACGTAAATTAATGAATATTGAAATTTAAATCGAAATTAAAACATACGTCAAATAAAAACACTAAAACTGTTATTTTGTATTCAATAATTTCATTTTTACCTTACGTATTGTTAGTGTTTTTTTTTTTTTTCCTTAATTGATTATATTTGACGATTTAGAATTATTACATGGCATGGTTTAATAAATGTATAATAATTTATAAATTCAACCGAGTGAGATTGAATATTCATTTAGTTTAAAGGTTACAAGAATTGCTCACAATCATTAAATTACTAGGCATTATGTTGCTTAAAATTTTTTTCTCGAAATGCGAGCTTTTTCTCGTGACGTCTTCATCGTATTCTTAATCCCTTGAAAATATTGGAACCGATCAAAATTAAATTCCGATTGATTGTACGTAAATACGTACATATGGTTTAGCATAAATTTATATTAATTTTAATATACTCGTGAATTTAATTTCGTCGATTAAATGCCAATTTGAAGCAGATGTACATTTCTCATTTTCATATTTGATTTTTAAAGTTCATATAATTATTTTTAACAGCTGCTACGGTTGATGGCTCAACTGATTATTTAAAATTGAAATTTTACAAACGTACATACATTTTTATTCAAATAAACTTGTTATAAACGATGAATTAAACAAAATTTATTTGCATTCATTAAATATTTAATAAATTCACGAATATATAGAAATGCGTAAAACTAAATTAAATTAAACATATTAGGACAAAATTAAATTGATTAAACTTATGATATATAATTTTTCATCTATATTTGCCGTTCATTAAGTGGGAAGATGCACATACCGGAAACGTGTTTTAAACTTTTGTCTGTTTTATCGTTTTTAATGAAACTGTAAATGTAGAACTCATGTTTTGTGGATCAGCCTGAATTTGAAATCCGTTTTTATAAAAATATCATAAAGTGAATGTACCTGAATATAATTTGCGTATATTAGTACTTGTATAAAAATATTGTTTCTCATAAAAACGACGAATATTACTAATTAAAAATCAGGTAACAGTCATAGCTTTTATTTTCGCGAGGTCGAATCTTAAATTTAAAAATGAAAGAAAATAAACATGTTTTATTCATGCACGTAATTGTGGGTAATAAGTATCTCATGATAATTTCAGTGCTTCTTCCTTCTCTTCTAACGCCTACACTGATGTTCCTGCTGGTTTTCTGTATTAGAAACGAAACTAAACGCTGCCGAATTGAAATGCCAGAAATAAAAGAAATCATTGATAAAGGAAAAAAGAAAAGTACAGCAAAAAGCAGTAAATGTGGACAAAAATAATACTACAGAGTTAAAACCTTTACAAAGAGTCCTGGATTATTGTTACAACATTTGAAGCATCTTTCATTTTTGGTACTTTGGTTCTTCTGCACTCTTAAAGCAGTTCACTGGAATCAAGTTAATTTCACTTAAATTAAATCGAAGGTTGATTTAATATTCTTTCAATCCCATTGTCGGTTTCTGCCAGTGAAGTAAAATTCATTTAAAACCACATTCATTTAAATGAATTGAATCATCACTTGCAAGAACACATTTTGGGATAGAAGCAAGTATTCTATTTCTAGTGAATTATCTTCAAAAGTGTAGTGAAATATGCAAAGTTTGAATTGTGAAAAATATCTTCCAATTTCGAAACATGTCTTAATAATATAAAACCATAAATCCGCAAAAACTATTAAAATTGTCATAAAGCTTAATATCAGTACTGCAAATCCATTTTATTTGAATCAAACAATATTCAAAAACGAACCTGATAAATATTAAACAAAATCAAAAGAAAATATTTCATATTTTTAAATAAATCTTTATGTTGTTTAAACATACTATTTAATAGCAACAAATAAAAGAAATAATTTCTTTTAATATAAAAAAATGTTTATTAGGTTTATATACAATTATCAATATCATTTTATTCAAATAAAGCGTTCTTAATGTATTGAAAAAATATCCGAAATGTATGTAAAAAAAATAAAAAAGAAGTATTTTAGTGGATCATTTTCAGATATTCTAAAGACATCATAGATATTTTGAGAATATCTTTGAGGTATTTCATACTATCAAGAACTATTCCAGACTCCTAACGGGCTTCAGTATTTGCCTTTAATTGAACAATGACAACGCACGATTGCAAAATTACGAGCAGAACAATTGACGAACTTTGTAATGTGATCAAAAAATGTAGTCGCTGCGCGGATATACACTTATTTATGTGCATTTATAGCTTACCCGAAATGCGTGCTGTACCATCGACATGAGTTCAGTGCTGCTACTAGTTACAGCTCTGTCCATTATTAGCCGACGAGCACCTGCACAGCTAACTGTGTTAATGCCTGTAAAAATCATAAAATATCTTTTCTCTAAATATGTGAGAAGAGAAAAAATTGTATAATAAATCTAAGTGTCTTGCATGTCCTCGGTCTGCACACAAAGATTCATGGCTGAGGACTTTGCACCGCAAAAAGTGAATCATCTAACTAACACGCCAGATTGTTACATTAACAGTCGAGATTATTATTTCAAACAAGTCGAATTGTTACCCTAACAATTGGCACTGCTATTCTGAGTGATTCTATTTTCGCAGTGCAATACTGACATGTGTCATATTGCTTTTCGACGGCAGCTTCTCTGCCGTAGTGTTACGCCGACCTTTTATCATGGATTTCTCGAAGTGTAAGGCTGGTTAAAAAAATATCAAAGAAAAAAAGGTAAATTGTGTCAATGAATGTTCGCCGCGTAATTTAATTGCTCCGGCAAGGAAAATTCTGCTCATAAGGTAACGTTCTATCCAGGAAAAGTTTCTTATAACCCGTTTCCGAGAGTTTTTCAATTAGGCAGCGTTCTATGACCGTTTATATTTCTACTGGGGAACCGAAGTATTGATATGATAACGCTTCATGATTCGAATGTTTTTTTTTTTTTTTTTTCTTTTAATGGCATTGTTAAGTATCGTGCGCTACTCCAACCGGTGATCGTTCGTTAGGTTCAAGTACTAAATTATTCTACTTATGAAAGTAAATTATTAATCGGACGATTAATAACTTGTTATAATTATAAAACGGTCAACTCACCTCGCTAGGCGGGAATACTTTCGAAGCGAGATAGGTCCTGTTGCGAAGCATAGCTCCACAGTGCCAGCGTAGCCAGGATTCACGTTTTTCACTCTTTCACTCACTTCCTTGTTACATCTTAACTGTAAATCGACATTTTGTTTTTCGTTTTCAAATATCAAGGTAGTTGAAAACCGATGCGATGTAATTATTTTTAGTTAAAGTTTGTAGAATAATTTGATTTTCTTATATACTCACTAAAATATGTTGTGCATGAACACATATGATTCCAAGTAAGATTGTCAACGGCGGGGCTAATAGCAGTCCGGCATTCTTGAATGCATCACCTAAAGCAAATATTCCAGATCCGACGTTGCCTTTAAAATGATGCGTGAGAGTTTCGAAATACCTTGAAAAAATTGAAAATTATAAATCATTATTTATATAGATTATTATAGAAAAAAATTACTAAGAAAAGTAATTTTTATTTATTACAAACACATAAAAGGCAGAATTTGGAAAAAAAGAAAAGAACTTCGGTGATTATTTGAATTGTGGAATTGACAAGACAGAATAAAAATAATATATAGTGAACATAGCCAAGTTCATAACGTAGATAATAGATGTTTTTTTATCATTGGAAATTTACCAAACTGCAAAAAGTGATATTTTTTTGACGTTTTAAAAATGTTTTATGATAAAACACGTCCTGTTTTTATATAAACATTACCCGTTTAATTTTGATTTTTTAAACATTAGTGTTTTTCATCGAAACATTGTTGTTTTAATATAACATATTATGATGTTTGAAAACAAAACTCAGCGTGTTTACAATCTTATGAAAACATTCAAAAATGTTTAATATTTTAAAACATCGTTTTGAAAATGTGAAAAATATTTCAAATTGAAACTTGTTGCCAAATAAAACGTCTTGGAAATAAAGCAGTCAAAGTAAGTAAAACAACAAGTTACGACTAGATGTCAATTTTGAAACACTTTGAAGCGTTTTCGGTGACGCATGCGCATCGTTGTTGATGCGCGTTGAACGTTAACTTATTTTGTACGTTCATTTTTCTCGCGCATAAAATCACACGTTTCATTTTTCGTCGTTCACAACAAATCATTTCATTTCCATTTGAAACACTCGTTAGTGTTTTAAATGAGAGTTTCAGGTTTTAAAAGTTAAAAATGAAACGTCTTTCCGTGTTTTTAAATCGAGGACAGAAAACACTGAAAAACGTTTTCAAAAGGTGGACAAAACGTTTTAAAGTAAAACATTACTTTTTGCAGTGCAGTTTATTATATATGTGAAATAGTTACATGGAAAGTTATGTATTGTTTTTAAGTTCAATGACCTATTTAAGAGATTGTAATAAAATATTCCTTGTATCTCAAGTTGTTCTTCGTTGTGTGATTTCAATGAAATCAAGAGGATGATAAAAAATCTTATATTTACATGTGAAGATCCGTCGTGCGATTATACATGTAACATGACAATTAATTTGAGAAACACTTTCGCAAATATTGATATACAATATCATTTACGTTCAATCTTAAAAAAACAAAGGTTTCCAAAACGAAGTCTTTAAGCATGCAAGCGAAAATGCGAATTCCATCGAAGCGAAAGTAAGTGATTACATCGATGATGTTTGCGATAAGAATCTGTATAAAATGAACTAATTATTAAATGAGCGATCATTTTTTAGTAGCACCATTGTTACTTTGTCAGTGCATTGATATTTTAATGCACTAAAAAATTTTAATCCATGCAAATCTTTATCAATAATCAGAACGAGATTAAAAAATCAGTATTTAACGAACGTTAACGACTTTGTTAACTAATATTTGGCAAAAGGTTTTTATTCGAATGTACAAATATGTAATCCCTGTGGTAAAAATTTGCATTGGTGTTATCAGATATCTGGATTAGTTCAATTAATTAAATTACAGAGGATGATTTACGAATTGAATATTTATAATAAGAACAATAAAATCACACAAATAATAAATTTAATGAAACTTACGACGTCGGATGTTCTGAACTAGGACCATGTTCTGGATCTTCACTTGGGACTTGTTTCTCTGGTTGTAAAACTAAATCTCTTGACTGGAACGCTGCATATGTATTGCCATTCCTAAATAGACAAAATTACTTGATTATAATAAGTTATTTAAAAATATATATATATTTAAAAGATAGAAACCAATCCGAATTTACTTCATCCGTATTTTGTTAATTTTTAGCCTGGTCGATTTATGAAACTCACTCTATTAACGAATCTTCCTTGTACATCTCATTTTTCATTTTTTCCGATGATTTATTGTTTGTGTGGGTATGCATTTCCATCTGAAATAAAATCATTTTTTAAATTATTTTTATTATCAGATCATAGGATTAATTATAGCATGATTGCACCAATAAAGTGTAATAGTGGTACTCAAAAGTCTATATTTTGAATATTAAAATTTCTAGAAACATTTTTCATTTGTAGTATATGTTTCATAACCGTCATCTTTATGCATTTTTCAGCTCATTTTTCAATTTTATTTAGTTTTTTCAAATTTACAACGCGTCACATTGTATCCAAGTAAACATAAATGTCGACAGCTTGTTCAACATTAATATGCAAATGAATGTCACAGGATATTAAATATTGAAAATTCGCACGTTTGAACACAGGTAAATGCGTACCATTCAAGGTAAAATAGTCGATGCGAGTGGTGCATGTCATTGAAGTTTGCACCTGATTTATAGAGCAATTACTTGTGAGTACAAAAACGTGTCATAATGTTAATCGGAAGAGGAAACATTAACTGTTGCAGATCAAATCTATTTCCATAAAAGAATTCAGAACATTAAGTATCTTATGCTATGATTAGTCTGAAAGTACACTTGTTCATTAATCTTATTTAAATTCATATAATTTCATTATAATGTATATGAACATGATAATAATAATATATAGATAGATTGTAAGTGACATTTTCGTTCATTCAAACCAAATCAACGTTGTCTTACAATGATGGAAAACCATTTGTACTAAATTAAGCATAAGTCAAATTTATATCACTGTCACAATGACTTGGATTAAAAAATTTAACAATGCACTATTAATAAATTAAAAATCATGTATCCATGTATTCCTTATAAATCAATTGTTACTGAAACTATTTCTTATCCGAGTCATTTAAAACTACTGTTTAAACTAAATTTACAGAGAATTTGAGAATTGAACTCACACCTTACTGTCATTGATTCTATAAAGTGATGATCGTACGAATTGATTTATTGATTGTAAATCAACGATAAATTAATATGATTGTATTATAATTAGAAATTGTTGACGAGTCTAATCAAATCAACGGTGTATTGAAAAAATATTATTGTAATGGGTCGGTAACGTTATTGTATTGGGTAACGTCGGTTTTTGATTCGCCATCAGTTAATGATTAAACGAAAATTTGTTTAACACGACTTTGCCAATATCGATATAAGCAACTGAAATCATCGAAAATCGAAAAATATATTAACTGATCAATGCATCTAAAAGTCAATCTATAAAATGTCTGACTTTCTTTACATATTCTCGTTTTGAATAAAAGACAAAGAAACAGTGTTCAAAAGTGTTTTAGCATCGTGGACAAATTTGTGTTATTTTGAAACATTTGTTTTTGCAGTGTATTCTTATGACTTTGATGTACAATGTGAATGAATAATGGAACACATCTGTCGAGAAAAACATTAAAATTGAAGAGAATTTTCATTTATTTTTGCATTTGCAATAGCAACGTAATCATAATCAGTATTTTTATAATCCAAATTAGCATAGTAATAAAGTGAAATTATTATTACGAAGAGTCTGAGAGAACAACAAATATATATGAAAAGTGTGCTTAAATATTCACGCATGTTTTGATTTTTCAAAATATTTTTAATAAAATGAATCATATATAAACCCGATGCCAAATAGGCTCTACGCACGTTTCTTTATTATGCATAAATGTTATTTTGAAGTAGCATTAATAGGATGTGATTTAATGTTTACAATTGGTCTTTTTGGCACATAGACTGGTGTACGTTTTGCAGCAACTGTTGACAAAATCCGTCCGTTATTTTAGCAAGACAATCTTTTCCTTAATTATACGTAGAAAAATAATTGTTTGCGGTAACAACAATCCTCTGCACGATAACGATAATTTACTACAATTATCTTTCGAGCAGGAAAATTGATTTTTTACGCGATTAATTTTGATTGTAATCGCTCTTCAAAAAAATGACAACCCATTATCATCAATGAAAAGTTTTTTAAAATAAGATATATTTTATACACGGTTTAATTTTGAAAATAAATTATTTCTTACAAACGTATTGAGTTTGCTGGAAAAAGGCGTGCATTCAATTTGTTTAAACACCGTAGCGCATCGTATAAAGAACCACTTGCATGAGATTCAATTTTAAAAAAGGTCTATGTCAAGTAGCATTAGGTTTTAATTGAAGGCACCTATGATGGAGCGGACTATATTTAGCAGCGGTCAATTCAATGCACCGCACAAAAAATCGCCTTCTGGTGATTCTTTCATTTGAAGGTCAATCATATTAGCGGGCCAAAATTCACGCTATGTCTTTTCATGCGCACGTTTTAAATAGGACCGTTTCATTAGTCTCATGACCGATCGTCATTGTTGCGCTTTACGGAGCCTCGAAAAGGGATCCGGACTACTGTTAGCTTTATATCTAATCAGCAATCGTGTAATCGGATGAACAAACGTTCACACTTTATCTCACGCTTTGTTCATTGGGGAACAATTAATTGAATTGATGGGCGTTTGTGTTTTAATCTTCTACCGCTCCGCTGCCTCGCGGAAGTCAATTTGTTACTATCAAAGTAAGATCAACGTCATGCAAAACCATCGATTGTGCTCGTCAATTTCATTTCCTTTTTGTGCGTTCGCGGAATAGTCCAAAAATTAATTAATCGAATGAATGCTATACGATGAAATATGAAGTTTCCAATCGCGTTGGAATTATAAATAAAACCATTTATTTCGATCAGCTGAATTGCCAACTCTCAAAGTAGTCTGTGGGTCTGACAGATTCGGGCGAAAGAAAATGTATAATACAATATTTGTGAAAAGTATATGGTGCTCTGACGGTAGTTAATCAAATTATCAGTTTAGTGAGACGTTTTGTTTATAACGAAGAAATGTGAAAACTATTTTTCATGTGACTATTTTTTAAAATAGGCAAGATGTACTTATAAAAATGTTCTCTCATACGTTAAGACTTTGACACACAAAATACTGGTTTGATCTAAATATTGTCTGCAATACGAAAATTGTTGTTTGAAGATAATAATTAAAATACACAGCGTTCAGACGTAAATTTCAGAAAGTTCAAACATTAATGATTTATTCATTTTTTTTTTGTTTTTTTTTGTTTTGTTTTTTTTTCAAAATATTTATCATTTTCGTTTTAGTTTAACCGGTTCTTTTGATAATCTGAAATAAAGTGAATGTCTTTATTATTATAATCGCGTATACATAATGAAGCAAACAACTGTACGAATTTGTAAATTCAATTTCTTAGATCTGAAAAGATGTGTTGCAAATGTCAATTTGCCACTTTGCGAACCACTTTGCGAAACTTTTACTTCTCGATATGACACTAAGAAAAATGTGTTATAAAAATTATTACCTTTTCTGAGAAAGTTGGAATACAAATGTACGCAGTTAAGAAATTGTTATTCGAAGTTAGTAAATTGTATCACATTATGAATAGAAGTTAACAGCTGGGGATTAATATCTATTGAATTTGTAGTACAATTTACTATCTTTGAATAACAATTTATCAGCTGCGGACATTTGTATCCCAACTTCCTCAGAAAAGATAGTAATTTTTGTAATTCACTTTTCTCAGTGGATGACTAAACTCAACAGAAAACTACTATTTACAAAAAATAATGTATACATATTTTTTTGTTCTGATTCAGTAAGTCGGTAAGAAGAATGAAATGTTCATTCGATACATACAAATAACACAATTTGTGTTTCATTAGGACAATTATCACCGAAATACACCGAGCTATTACTTTAGGCTTTGCGTTTATTTTCAACAGTACACTCCGACGCAGTGTATATAATCCCTTACATTGCAGCCAAATCTATCTTTAAACTCTAGCGGACGCTAAATTCTACTTTTACACACGTGGAGTTCGACGAACGTAATTGTCCCACAATTTTCGCTTCTGATTTCGTCTCTCTTCAATATCGTCGTCCCACGATATATTTATTGTTTACAACATTTTCAAATTTCCGTCAACTGAATTGTTGAACGTGAAAAGAATGAAGTCATGATTTGCTTTTGTGTTTTCAGATTGGTCTTTGATGAGCATTAATTCGTACGCTATCGTGTTGGTACGGCACGTTTTGTGGCTTAATTATCCGCGCTTTAAAGCGATAGCAATTGATGGCAATGCGTTTTCCGGCTTGACAAAAGAAACGGTTTGTGTTAAACGAATACTCGGGTTCGGACGATTGATTACACGCGATGATTACGAGCGCAACTGATGTTCGTTACCGCAAACCCGGGAGCACACGCGCCAGTCGAGTGACACCGTACTTGGTCATGGATCGCTTTAGTAATCAGTTTCACAATAGTGTCCTAAATAGACACCTTAACTTCGTTGTTCATTTATTTATCATTCGACCGCTGTTGCGCATTTCGTCCAAATTACAATACAGTAATTAAACGATTACGTTAATGGCCCTGCGATTCAAAGAAATTTTGGCATACCGAGTTACAGACACCGGAAAAACGTCTATGCTGAAATTATACGTAGACGTTTTTGCAAATTTCATTTGACCTTTAACTATAAATTACGAAGAAATTATATTATCTTTGTAAATACAGTTAGGAAATTTGTATATGGTGCTTTGTGAAGCAAAGTATGTTATTTAAAATCCTCAGAAAGTACGAAAAAAAAGAGAATTTAATTAAATTATCTTAGACCATAAGTATAACGTCGTAGATAAAAATCGAGATCAAGATCGTAATGTCGTTATTATTAATCGTAAAAATTGAAACACTCGATTTAATTGGTTGGTCTGGAGAATCTATCATCCATAACTATTAATTTAGATCAATGCAATAAATTTAATACAATAAAGAACGAATTTTGCAGAATTTCAATAATTTTGACCGCAATGTTATGTTAATGCTTAATTAGTTCAATTGATAATTTAGTTATGTGACTAAGTATCAATGATCAAAGTAAACATTTAGCAAAAATAAATGCTTCTGCAGTTATAAGACACATCTAACGGTAATTTAAGTTGTGATCACCGAAGCGTACAAATTTTCTTTCGTAGGTAAATGATTTTTGCTTTCTGGTTTGTGATCACAGTGGAACTTGATTGTAGTAATTTTCCTTATTGAATTTAATCAGTGGTGTCACCGGAATTCACGCGTACTCTTTACATAACGTTATTATGGAATGTTGCAGACACGAAAGACATATAATTCACGATAGCGATGCGTGTTGCATCGTCAAATTATTTTCCTCGTTCTTTTACGTGTCATCATTATAAAAATTTATCCCAAAGACAATATATTAAAAAAATAGTATCAGATGCTGGTAAAAATTAAATACAAAACGAAGCATAAAAAGTTCAACGTGTTACAAAGATTTCAAAGGCATTTCAGTGTATTTTGCTTACACGAAGAAATAAGTTATGTTAAAAAATAGAATATCTTTTACTATTTTCATCAAATCATGAAGGTTTAACATTTTTTTTTTTTTTTAACATTTTCTTATTTAGTACAACAAATTTTACTAAAAAGTTCAGATTGTTTACTGTAATAATCTAAAGTCAACTGAGTGAGAAAAATATCTAAATGGT
>JABFOV010005099.1:0-12659 GCA_022817685.1 Aradophagus sp. ZL-2020
CATACTCACGACTTGATATAGGCTACTCGTCCTTCTCATGTATTCGCAGACGCTCATCCGCGACCTTGTCCCATTACTGCCCATCTTCACTCACATGCTTTCTTTATCCTGTTTACATTTCTTTTTTCTTTTTTTTTTTTTCCACCCGAATCCGGCCTTCGTGTTGTATGGAGGTCCCGTGGGCTTGGGGATGTTTTTAAGAGACCGGGATTGCCCCCGTTTTTCATCTTAAACAATGATAAAAAAAAAAAAAAAAAAAAAAGAAAGTTATTGAATCAAGTACGTTGGTTGATTTTTTAGAATTGATTAACAAAAGAAAGATAAAATATATGCCTAGTTATTCCCCCCTAATTACAAACGGCAAGTGTTGTCAAATGTACAATGCTTCTCATTTCGTATTACTGATAGCGCATAGGATTAATTATAGATATAATTATACGGCTAGAAATAATGTTGTGTATAAAAGTTGGATGTTATCGTTTGCTGGCCCTTTTTATTTTTAAATTTTCCTGTAGTGAGGTAATTACGTAGGGTCAGTCGGGGTAATTGGAAACACGGTTCCTGTTGTCACTAAAAAGTTTAGATTGCCATCTTTGACAAACATTTGTGTTTCCGCTGTTTTTCGATGACCTAAAAATTCGGATTTTAATTCCGTGATTTAAGATAAGTTGACGTTTCTAAACACTTAATAATGAAAGCTATAATGTATATTATATTTGGGAAATAATTATGAATAAATTATTATGATTTTTATTGTTGTTTAATAAAAATATAAATATCATTTCTATCACGACTTAATTTTTTTCAAGTAAATTTTTACATTTCTAAAAAATATATAAAAAATTGATTTCTTTTGACAGAAGTTAAGTTACGAATTTCACAAACAAAGGTAGGACATTCATTAATAAATGGAACAATTTAACCGGATAGAGTGAAAGGGAGTAAAAGTTGAAAAAAGGGAAACAAAGCCACAGCTGAATGCCGTAATGATATTTAATGTTATTCAAATAGATGATTATCCATTACATGCACAATTGCTGAAGTATGATTTATTTATTTTTTTTTTTTTTTATTCTGTATAAGTAACGCGCATAAATACTGGGCATGTAATTGTGCGAGCAGGAAAAGTTCCTTTTTTGTTTCTTTTCTTCTTCCTTGACGCGCGTGTTTGTCTCTTACACGTACGCGGAAAGGTGGGTGCGAGCGTGCACAAGTTACCCTGCCTAGCAACCCGATCTGATCTTACGTTTGTTATGCTAAGTGCTCATTAGGATTGTAACGTGTTTTCATGATGGACGCGCCGCGCGGAAATTGAACGAACGAACCGCCGTGGACGGAAACGATGCGGAATTCCAATTACTTCTTAGCCAAGTTCAATCGTCTGTTTACAACTGTTTCTCCATTTTTCACGTCTAAAACTCATTGCAACTTGAATCGTAAATTATCGTTCATTAATTAATTATGTAAAATTTAAAACAAAAAATTTATAGTTATCTTAAATTGCAAATTTATAATTACGTGTTAAATTTTGGAAAATTCAATAATTTTAAAACAATTTAAGTCACTTTAATTCGAAATGAATTTTGGAAATGGAAAACAAATGTTTCACACTGAAACATTTTGGTGATTGAATTATTAAAAATATCAGAAATTGTAGTGAATTGAAACACTTGTTTTTGTAGTGCAAAATTTAATGTGCCGATCGGTACGACATTTAAAATATTACGATTAATTTGCTAACTATATTAATCTGGGTATTTTCGTTTGCGATGACCTTATCGATAATTAAACTGAAACATTCGACTCAACCGATTTTCCGCAACGAAATTAGCGTTCATTATGTGTGGATGGTCTTTTCACGAAAGACCGTCGCTTCGTTTATCATTCCATCTTATCAGACATTGCGGTTAGTTGCAGTAATAACATTCGTGTAGCTAACAACGCGACCCTTGACGTCTTATTGATCGTCCCAGCTCGAAAACCTCAAAGTTTGAACAAAGAGTCGTCACGATTACCACTTTATCCATCATTTCGTATGGGAATCGTATTCTTAATAAACGTAATGACGTGTCTTTCATTTAAAAAAAAAAGTCACGTCACACTGTTTATTTTGTCAATTTCATTCGCATTAACATAAAACATTTAGATTTCAGTGAATCGCGATTCACTGACGAAGTCAAACGGACTTGATATCCTCTTAATCCAAGTACAATGTATGCTTTCAAATAAAACAAAACGAAACCGAAAGATTGAAGGACAGAAATAACCGGAAAGCGATTATGACGTTGTCGACGAATTAGTGGAACAATTTAGATATTTTTGCGACTTTCGGACGATGAATTATTTATATTCTTATCGCTTAAATACACCGTTGCGTCAGCGAGCGCAAAGACGCGAGATCCGACAAATCTTCCGGACGCTGATCGTTCGGCCTAGCATCGGCAGTGACAGTTGTAAATTATCCGCTCGCGAGAAGAGAGATCGTGTTACGTCTAAGAGCCTCCATTACCTGCAATTTGCATTGATAGCGAGCAACCGCCTTAAAACCGACCTAAAAGCCACTTTGCCAAGTCGCAACGCTTCTCGAATTTCAGCATACGCAATGTTGACAGAGTTGAGGCGCTATTATTAGACCGATTACCCAATAATCCGCGTCAGTAGCACCAACGGTTGACAGATACGGGACATTCGATTCAAACGCGTTACGCGAAAGTGGACCGGCAATAGGCGAACAGGAAAAATGCCATTTTTCCAACACGCCCCTTCAAAGTACCACTTTTTAGACCCATTCGTTCAGCGGGCGGAAAGTAGTAAGTATCTCTCCTCAAGAAAAAAGTTAATTTTTTCGACCTCGTTGTTGTTACGCCATTTTCTATTCTGCCGTGGGAAACATGTATACCGAACGAACAACAATTCAAACATGAAGCGTTTAATTCCGTAATGTAAAGACTTAACCAATTAACAAAACGATTCTTCGAGGCGGTGCGACGAAAAACACGTCTTGGTTCGGGCGGAAGTGACGAATTATGGATTTTCGAGTAAACATTGCGAATGCGAAAGGAACGCAAACAAAAGTGGAGGCAGACAATCGTCACGGAAAGACAAAGAGGGGGACAAAAAAAAGGGGGCATTAAAGATGTGTGAAGTCGATAAACGAACGCGAGGCAGGGAGGCATGAAAAATAACGAAATTTCGGGCGAGGGCCGGGGCGCGCCGATTACGTGCATTAAGCGTTTATCAGCCTGAGAAAGATCTAATAGCCAGGGTGGTTGTTGTGCCGCGTCCTCCACTGCCGACGAACACGAACCAATTCTCCGAGGCGAGCAGGGCCGAAAAGGGCCCTGCTCGATGTGTCATATACGGCGCTCGCGTCTGCACACCTCGTGCTGGCCATAATCGCGTTCGTAATCATAACAGCGCGACATAATAATACGCGTCCGTGTTTTCGAACCAACGACCGGCCTGGCCTGTGTCGGTGCGGTTTTGCGTATCCGTGAATGATATGTGCCACCTGCAGGAAATCACTGGCTCAAATGCAAATATTATCTTAATTGTCTAGGAAAATCGACGTCGTCGCATAAAGTGTTTGCGGCGCAAAAATAAAGAAACACTCGAATAAACGCTCGTTCGGGGCCAGTGAGAGGCTAATGGCTCTTGTAATCAGATGGCGCTAAAATCAGATTTCCGCGTCTTCGTTGCCAGCTTGAATTGCCTTTTACAACGCAACGGTTGGCCTGCTGCTCGGACAATTTTCCAACGCCATATTTCACATTATTTGAGGCTTTCGCACTAATTGATATCAACCGGAAGTTGACATCAAGTTACAAGGATTTTATTGCTCGCAAAGAAATTCATTACGGAAATGAAAATGTCGCTGCGGCGGCGAATATTTTCGCAACTGCTGCAATTAATAACGTTTCCGGGGCTGCGAAACGTTTTAACTTTGCTAACTTAATGACCGACGTGGTTTAATTTGCAAACAATTGGTTAGTCTA
The DNA here is from genome assembly GCA_022817685.1 of Aradophagus sp. ZL-2020. Taxonomy (NCBI): domain Eukaryota; kingdom Metazoa; phylum Arthropoda; class Insecta; order Hymenoptera; family Scelionidae; genus Aradophagus; species Aradophagus sp. ZL-2020. The sequence goes on from JABFOV010005099.1 coordinate 3,996, forward strand.
CAAACCATGCATGACATGCCTCGTCTCACTTTATTTATAACGCATCAAGGAAGAAGAAATTTCAAAGTATTATCGCAGTTTCATCGCATTAGAACTTCCCCGCCCGAAATTGAAATTCAATTTCTTTTCTCACGCTCATACGCGCGATGTAAACGTCGCGATATAATTCAAGGAAATGAGATGAAAGTGTGCATTTTACGTGCGCGCTGCACCGCGCATCACATGCTATTCGAACGAATCGATGCAAAATGCTTTCCACCGCCACGAAAACCCGGGAAATCATTCCAGTTTGCCGGAGTCAATGGGATAAGGCTTATGTTTAACGAATCAAGTCGATTTTGTCGATCGATGATTTGAAAGGCTTATTTGCATAATGCCGCATGTTTAATGCAAATGCAACGTTAAGGTTAAATTTGCATCATCTTACAAATAATCGATGATGGCAAACGGAATGATTGACGAAAAGTGATTGATGGGAATCCAATTATGAAATGTTAACGGGCAACAGTTAGAATAATACAAGTATAAAGAATCCTAAAAACTTTTACTTCACGAAACGCACTGCACAGCAAAGTTATTAAAAGACCTTTTAAATGTGTAACTAGAAAATTTTGTTTTTAAACTGTAAGAACTACCTTAATATTCATTAACCAACAATCCCAGCGAAACGCTAGTCTACAGTTTACCCACGAAGATAATAGCAATCTTTATCCATCAGTGATGACTAATAATTTACAAAATTTCGACTGATTATCATTTTCTACCTATTCTTCACGGATCATTTGTAACCGATCGTTTGTCGGCGAGTTTTCACGCAATAAAAAAATGTCCCCATTGATTGTCATTAACGTGTACCATCGCATGGCGAATATCATTGACCAGTTAGAAAAAATGATTTGAAATAAGCAGCGACCTCGAAGTCGTGACTCGGTCGGAAAAAGTTGGTTACACGTTAACCGCGATACGATCTACAAGCTTGACTTGCAATTAGCGAGAATAAAAATGATTTATCGGCCGAAATAGCAACGGTTAATGGCATAATTAGTCCGCTGGATCCGAGGCTTTTGTTGGGGAATTACGACTGCGATGCCCGGCTTTCGTTGCGGCAAAAGTCGGGCGACAGTGTAGCCGCCGCGAAGACAATTGCGGGCCCGCGGAAGTCGCTCGCCAGCTCGAGCAACTTAGCCGCGCTCTCTTCCGCGCTCAGACGGCGCGCCGTCGCCCAAGACTTCTCGACATTGTCTTGACAACTTAGCGGTTATTTTACACGCTGTTAGCTCGGTAAGCTAACTCCGTGTTTACCGCTGTTTCTATGCTAATGAGCCTGTCTCGAGACGCGTCGGAAAACAAAATCTAGATAGCAAGCCGGGAGAGGTTACGCCGCTCGACGCGACGTCTTATCAACAACCAAGCGCCGTCAAAACTTAACTCACTTATTACGTTCAACAAACCCGCGTTAAACCAATTTACGACGCATCCGTTTCAGAAGCCGGCCATCATTTCTCTCATTACTGCTCCCTTTTTTTCGTCTTTTTTTCTTATTTCTCTTCTTTTTGTCTTGTCGCTTTACGTCGAGTCGTCCTTGTTCTTCGATAATTACAAATTCTCTTTTTTTTTTTTTTTAATAAGGTACCTTTTTTTAAATAAGCTACATCACCGATGAAAAGCGAAGTTGAATCAAACATTTGCTTCCACGTAATTATTTGAACATAATTATTTTCGAATAATCAAGTAATTAAATTAATCGTGCAGAAATTAAAAAATAACAATTATTTTCTTCGGGCGAAGAAATGTTTTCAGATTATCACTTTCATAATTCCCACATTCTTTTCAGTTTCAACTCCTACAATTATAATTGTTCGAAATTATTTTACAAATGCTTTCTCTCTGATTCAGAATTAGTGACATAAAAGTAAATTTAATATAGAACAAGTACTAATATAATGGTTTTGAATTTCTCTGAACAATTATTACGTTTATTACGTTTTTCGGACAATCAGTATATTATTATAAATTACTATAAACATACGGAATAACGAAACGCGCAAATCTTATTAAAATCAACTGGTCTCATTGTCTGCAGGTTTATGACGCAAATGCCACTTTATTGCGCAATGTTATTAGTTTAATTTTAATTGAATAACAAATGTATACCTTATTCTTTGGGCAATGAAAAGAACATTTTTGTCTTTATAAAACTGTCTGGTTCACTTTAAAGAAAATGTCTTTTGCAATAAAAACTGGAAAAAGATCTGAAATGTGAGAATGAGCTCGTGGAAATTGATGGCAGTAAATGCTCGCAATGAAAAGAGCCATTTAAAGTTCGTTTATTTTATTTTATCACTATTTTTTTTTTTTTTTTTTTTTTTTTCCAAAAGTAGAACTGTTGTACTGTGTAGTCTACAGTTACGTAAATATTAGAAATATGCACGTGATTGATATGCAGTGATCACAACAAATAACCGCAAACTGATTTACAACATCGTTAGAGTAACATGAAAATTGATTACCTTCACGAAATATGTTACATAAATTGTTTATCTTTTTTTTAAATGATTTAATAAATAAATTTAAAATGTATTTTCGAATAAAGTTTTACAAGAATAAAAAGTTAATACAGTGACAAATGAAAACCAGTGATACAAATTACTGATAAATGATAATCTTCTAATTTATAGTCCAAATATTATCGAACATTTTATTTATAAGTTCATTGGTTTAAAATGTAATAAATAATATTTTCGATGATAGTTTGTATAGTAATTGTATTAATAACTATTAAAATTTAAGTAAAACAAGTTTTAAAATAAAGAAAATGTAAAATTGCTAACAGATGAAATGCAAATTAAGAGAAAATTTGAGGAATAAAAAAGAAGCGTTCGTTTGCTGTTCTACGTGCAAAAGACCTCACTAATAAAGCCGCATAAAAGTAAACATAACGAGTTTTTTACGCGCTATACAATTTGTTAATATTTAATGAGAACATCTCTCCCAGCGTAGAGCGTTATGTGATGTAATTGCTTTTAATTGGATCAGTAAAAATGATTTGTTTGAATATTAGGTTAATAAAGCAAGCATTCATCCCGAGAAGGAAGTTATGCGAGCCAAATAACTACTGCTTATGGCAATTGTGCTGTCGGCGAGGAGAAAAATATTGTTCGCGGCCATTGCATTTTACTTAATTCCAAGTTCAACGACACCACGTGAAGTAGTTTCGAAATTTGCACAAATGATCCAATTTTATGGATTACCGTAATAACATTGTTGAATTGTCTTTCGTTTTACGTTATATCCGTTTCGATGAATTACTGTTACGTTGTTGTAGTCCATCAGAATTGAACTGTGAACAACATTTTTTTCGTACTTCCGAATCATTAATTCAATTAGATGAGCAATTTTTTAATATAATTTATATAATCGCGCGGAATATATTTGAATTTGTTTAGAATACTTGAACATTTTATTTTTAAAATGTATTTATCAATAACTTATTTTTCAATAGAATTATGTTTGATAATACACATATTTCACAATTAATTGTAAAAAAAAAATACAATGATTGTTCAAATGTTACATAAGTTCATATTCGCTCGCACGAAAAAAATAGTGTGGTTATATTGTTCGTGATTGCTTGTCGTGCCGGTTTTATCGTTGGTCGTGATTTTATAATTGTCCAACACTTATGTTCCTAGCAGCAATTGAAATATTCTATTAATGCCGCCACATACAATAAGTCATATCCGAGTAAGGTTTTTATTTTGAAAATTAAGATTCCTCATCATGGCAATCATCATTTCAAATTGTTTAGCGCGAACTTTGTTGCTAAGTTTCATACGGTATCTACAATGTAAAAAAAAATACTGAAAAAAAACTAAACAAACAAACATAATTGATTTATGATTAATTAAGTTGTCTACAAATGAATTTTATCTGAAATTAGTTGTATCATACAAAGGTATATAAACCCTTTTTGTTTTTAACGTAGTATACGTCAAAATAATATACATGTTTGATAATATTGATGTTATTACATGATAATATATTGGAAAGAAAAAATACTCTGGAAATAATTGACCGTAACCATTTTCTTTCCAACAGTTCGATAAACTGCTATAAGAATGTTTCGTGCTGCAATGCAAAAGCAATTGTTTATCAACCGTAATGATCGAATAAGTGGCAAAATACAGCAGGCAAATGAAGGAAATATTCGTCCTTCTGGCAGGTATCAACGCAATCGCGCAATTAAGTCAATTATCGCCGGCCAGTGGAGAAATGAACATGCCGAGCTTACGTAAAATAATTGGCTGGCTCTTCGCGGATTTCCTAAAACGATAATTAACGAGTTATTAAGCGCCGACTGACTCCGCATCGACGTCCGTTATTATGCGCGCATCGGTTCGCGCGCAGCTCACTGCGGTTTTAAGTGAAATCCCCGCGATGAGCTGCTGATAGGAAAACGGCTAGTTGGAAAAAAAAAAAAAAAAAAAAGAAAGAGTACAACAATTCGATAGGAAATTACGGAAAATGATATATTCATTAGAAATAATTTGTGAGATATGGTCGATGAAAATGAACGCTGGCTTCCAAGTATGTTACATGCAATACGTAATTGAAATATCGAACGTTCCTTTACTTAATATCTCTAAACATAATTTAAGCTTCAACTCGAGCGAAAAATTCGATACTACTTGGATTATATCTGTCCAACGACGGTCTTGTATAAGTACATTGAGTTAATATTGAAGAGACATTAATATACGATCCTTATGACGTTTGACCAGAAGCTGAGCTGGGACAAGTTCGGAATACATTCGTACCAATGGTCGATGCATCGGCGTTTAATCACTCCGTATGAATAATTTATAGGAATTAAGTCTTGCGATGTAGGCTTCGTGTTTGAAATATCCTACTGTAAAGAATTGTCAAAGTATACTTTGCAAAATAAGTCGGAGAGTGAAGCGTTCGTAGGTTTTCGAGCTGCGTGTGGGTGAACGCAATGAAATTGCGCTGTCGCTTTTGCGTTTGCATGCAAGCGCGCGAGCGAACGACCGCGCGCATGCGCGCAGCTTGGTGTGTGCACGAGCGCGTGAGATCTAAGGACAGGATGCAATTACACAGGCTTAATGTTATCGTTAAAACAAAAACCTTAGCAGCCATAATTCACGGTTCTCATCCTGTCGCCTCACGCCAAATCGAACGCGCGCTTCTTTCGAACCTCTAACCCGTTACTCCTTGGCGCAGTCAGAGAGCCATTTCGTTTAGTTTATCGCGATATTAATGAGCAAACGAGGCCGATTAAGGGGATCGCCATATACACCGTCGCGGCATTCTTGTAAAATGGGAAATGTCCTTTATTGACCGTGAAAAAAGCCTAACTTTGCCGTTTACGTAGCCCCGCTTACAAGGGGAGTTAAATTACGCTGCAATTCTTCAACTAAATTTTAATATCCCTTTGTCTTTTTTGCCGAGCAGATATTTCTTAATGAAACATATTTAAAACGATCTCAGCCAGTCATGGCCCAGTTGTCGACCAGCACCGAGGCCCTTATACACACTTACATGCTATTCATTCAATTTTAGCAATTTGAGTAGTACAGCCAGTGGCATTTTTTATGACAACAATTAATTTTTCTTTTTTTTTTATATATATATAAAATTGCAAGTAAAACAAGCGGTTACAGAAATCAATTATTTCAATATTTGAAAATGTAGACAAGAAGAATTTCTACCACATAAAATGATTGTTTAGGATGAAAATGAGCATTCGTTGTGAAAAAAGTCCGGTGTAGTACTAAAGTGCAGTTGCAAGCGTGATATATGTAATGTGGAAGAGAACGATTTTCACTCGACGAAAATTGCAAAGTCGGATCGTAATCGCGACGATAAGCGCGCGCTTAAAGTTTTTCTCCGCTTATTTAGCGAAAGTGTAAGTGTAATAATAGTTGTTTTGTTTTATTTTTATATTTTTCTTCACAACGAAGAAAGTGCGATTTAGGTGCGATTATGGTAATGCTGATTACCCAATCTAATTACAGTTAAAAATTAAAGTGCAAAATGTATTTGTATGTAATTAAAACATGATCGTTGATTTTAAAAGCTACAAAGAATTGAATGATTTAATTTTTAAATAATTTAAATTACGATGTAAACTGCTCAAGCCATTGTCAAAAATTAGTCTGATTACCTATAAAAGTTTTAATTTCATCATTAGAAATTGTAATGCTAAAAAACACGAAGTCGTTGAAATCTGACAGGAGAGTCAGAAATCACCTCGAGTCAATGGTATTGAACGCGCAGCCTGCTTTTTTTCGCATAATCAAAGAATTGTTGATTGGATCAATTAACGAAAGCAAATGGCACCTGTTCGACGAGAGGGCATTTTTCACAAGACGGTATTCATAGCGAGTGAGGTTGACTTTAGCTGGAAGGCAAGCAGTTGAGAAGCACGTCGTCACGGTAATTAGCGTTATGAAGCCCGCTGCTTACCGCCGATGATTCTCGGATAAGACATACTTGTTACATTACACACGTTCGGCTAACCACGATGCGAGGCTATAGTTCGTGAAAGCGACCATTATCCAGTTTTCCTTTTCGCAACAACGTTCCGTCTTCCCTTTTTCCTCAGGCTGCGCGCAAGCCTGTCCCGGAACTCGCCGATCCGCGACCATTTTTCATCATTTCCGCAACTGCCCGCCGCCCGCCAATTTTAATATGCAAACGCAAACTATTACGATTATCCGACCATTAATCTAAATGGAAAAAAGTGAATGCGCGCTTGCGCCAACGCCACACGTTTAACGACTGTGAAGCAATGTTTGGACGATACCACTGGCAGAGGCAGAACTGCATTTGCAATTGATTTAGTCATTTTAATGCCGATCAATCGGAATTGAAAATTTCGATCGCGCAGCAAACATGAAAGCAAAACATGAAAATTTGTATCGCGAATATTGTTATTAAACGTTTTGCTGCCAAAGAAATGTAAATCGACTCAAAAGATCGATTGAAAGTCACTTTATCGATTAAAGGATGTAATCGAATGGAAGTGACTAACGAGGAAGATCGACACCGGAGGTGCGTGTTTTCACAGGTACCATAAATACGAGCCGACTTGAATCGTGCAATTACACTTTCCAAGATATTATAGCGTCGCGTTTCCTCGGTCCGCGGACGCGTTAACTTTCTCGATTATATTTCATAGCACAATGCACTTCCGCATTGTCAGTGCGTCTTGTTAAGTATCTCGAAGTAGTGAAAACTTGGTACCCATCGCGCGCGCTGGTCTTATTGTTTGATTAGAGTTAGAAGCTAAGAGTTAATTAGATCGCGGGTATCATTTGCGCGCACGCGATAAATTATTTCTGTCGTTGGCGTTCACATGAAAAGTTGCCGGTGAAAGACAGGAGGCAGGAAGTTTCACGGATTTCGTACAATCGACTACTGCAATAACAATGATGATGGACGGCGATGATGAATAACAATGATTTGCTTTTGTAACAAACTGAAATATAATTGAAACGAGATCGCGACAGCGCTGGGAAAATATGGACGTATTAACGAGGATTTTGTTTTGGGTAATGATAGTAATTACAACCTGGCGGGTTAATTTTCTTACGTTTGTTGGTTAATTCGACAACGGATTGATTTATGGATAATAATGTGAAGTATGTTATGTAAAGTAAAATAACCTGAGAAAGAATGTCGGGTGTTATGAAAATTACTTTTTTCTTCTTTGCTTTCATTCTTTCGCGCTACATTGAGCCACTGCTGTGGAAATTATGAAAGTATATTCTACAGGGTGGCCGGAATCTATAAAAAGATCGAGAAAGTCGAGCATTTTTTTTTTAATCCCGAAAAACGCAAAAAAAATGCATAACAAAATGATATGCAACCACGTGGTAAATAATATTGTACAAAATAAAATTGGATCTCGTGATTCTTACCGAGGGTGTTCTTTTGATAGAGAAACAAGTAACGTTGGAAGGTGAAAGAAAAATGGCACGAAGGAGATTACGAAATTGGCATCGTTTGAGGGAAGTATGGGGGAAATAGCGAAGCCGGCCTCGCCGTCGCTCGCGATTGCCGACAAATATCTCATTGGAAAATGGCCATTACCAATCGAATCAGATCCGTTTAAAGTTTATGGCGTATCGTGCGCGCGGGACTGCATCGAGATAGGCCTGCATGATTGCACGTCTCAAGCTGGACCATGATGGCCGCGGAGAAAACGCCGATTGGTCCATCGGTAATCACCGGCTCCCCCTCCCCCGCCACGCATTCATCCACCAGCAGGCACGTACGAGAAGTAATCCTCGCCACCGAGTTCTGGCTGTCATTACGCGGGCATTCTTTTTGCGGCTCGTTTTGTTTTCCCTGGCACTTAATTTGAATCGTCACTCCCTCGATTCTCGTCCCCCCCCCCTCCCACCCCACCCCCCACCACCCCCCCACCCCCCCTCCTTCAAATTTTACCCCCCCACCAACTCCACAACACTTCCTCTACCGCCGCTATATCCTTCATCGACCAAGAATGAGGCCATTACTCAACTCTAGTTAGATCATTCTATACTGTTGATTAGTCATGGTGATTATGTTTAGTGTTACTACATGTGTGATAAGTATCTGCGCAATGCAGATCCTGTCTCTCATACACCTCTGTGTACC
>JABFOV010005100.1:0-12658 GCA_022817685.1 Aradophagus sp. ZL-2020
GATTCATGATATACAGCAGATAGAATTAGGTAAATCACTCCTTGTAAATCACTTTTCTTAAAATCAAAAATCGGATTAATATTGTCAGAGTTATGACATATAAAAAAAAATTGTAAATTTTCTATAATTTTGATTTTTTTTATAAATCCAATTGAATACTGTTTGTTATTTAAATAATAGCTTTTCCTTTGTCATATTCGTTATCTACACTAAAAGACGATCAAAATAAAAAAAACCTGTTACGTAAACAACTGCCTTAGTAATCGTTGTTTGAAATTTAAAATTCATTCATTCACTCATCAAATTAAGTCATGATCACAGTATTCATATGGAGCTTTTGTCATTTTGAATTTATTAAAAATATTTCTACAATAATTTTTCTATAATCTTCTTTATAATATATCTCTGTAATATTCATAAAATTTAATTATCCAACACGTGTATTACAGAATGTAATACATCCATAGCACTAACAAATAGCATTTTAAACTAACTTGAATCGCTGCCCTCAACACTGTTCGCAGCATCTTCTTTGACGACTAAAATTTGTGGGATCCACCAGCATTTTTAACCGCTTGCAAACTCATCACTAGACCATTCAACTAAGGCGTCGTAATTAATTCCTTATCTTGGTTTTAATGAGGTTAACTTTAGCAAATGTTCGCTCGCAAGCGGCATTTAAAAGTGGGCAGACAAAAATGTCAAGCACAAAATCCGACAATTCCTTGAACTCTGCCTCATTTAGAATGTTCTTGTAATTTTTCAACTCAAACCAAAACTCTTCAACATATCGTTTTTTGTCGTCTGCGTCGTATATCAAATTTTTGGGAATTTCTAAAAACTAAAGTGAGCGCCACTGGTTGTCTACTGTTTGCATCAATACAAATTTATGTTCATCAATGATACGAAGAGCTTGGTTGAGAATCGACAACAAAGACTGAGATCTCTTTAAATTCGTGATTGCCACCATTTGGGGATTAAAGCACGAGAGACGTTTTAACAGCATGTCTCTTGACACACCTTAATCAAGAAAGATCTGCATCAACTATAAAAATCTGTGATTTGATGTTTTCTTGCGTGAATTTCCCGTTTTAGCAACTCTTTCATAACACTTATGTCAAAGTGCATTTCACTTACAAGATTAAATACTGGAATTAGTAAGATCGATTTCGTGCAACGGTTTTCGCGAGGGAAGATCTAGTCTGATATAAATGCTCAATAACTCGTGTAGAAGATGACGCATGACCTGATCAATTTCTGTCAATAAGACATTGTCACTTTAAAAGTACTTATTTGTAATTGAGAATTTCGGAAAAATCTAGGCGACAAAAAAGAACTGCATTTTTATGAAATGGTCCTGGTATGACTGCGCCAATGTTTCCGTCGCAAGAAGTCTTTCGCCTTTGCACTTGCGTTTAAAAAAATCCTGTAATACGACCCACTGCTCAAAAACTCGATGTGTTACCCAGAATGATCATAATATATTATTGCTGAGGGCACCACTGTTTGCAAACTGTAATCGATAATCTGAGGCACGGCGCTAGAGTGCCCCGGATACGTTTGGATTCTGACTTACTTTCTAAGTTGTCCCTAACTTATTTCCAAGATTTACGTGTCTATTACGTTTTCCCATACGTCCCTCCGCACTCCCATGGTAAAAAACTCGGGGACAGTAAAACTCGTTTACAAACTGTAATCGAAAATCCAACTGACTTGGATTCTGACTTACTTCCTGAGTTATGTGTCTAATCTGTTTTTTCCGTATGGATTTTTGCACCTATGTGAAAAAATTGCGGTATTTGTATGATATGTTTATAGTTTTTAATTTATATCACACACATCTCTATAAATAATTATATAAAAAAAAGTTTTATATGCATATATAACGTGTCTATATAAATAATTCCTTTTAATAATTTTGTATAAAATAAGTCCATTTGTATGATCAGTTGATTCATGTTCGTCGCACTTTATTTACCTACGTTAAATTTGTATACTTCTCGTCTTTTCTGTTTCTTTTAAAGAACCTCGAGTCTGTTGACATTTCTTATCAAGTCATTAGTGTGTCATTGGCAGTTAAAATTGCATATTTTGTTTCGTTTTAAAAACGTTTTATTTTTCAGTCACATAAATCCATGTCCTTATATTTGAGCCTTAAAAGACTATTTCTGTCCTGTTTTTTATTCTTTATTTTACTAATTTCGTTGATAACCCGTTTATTTTTGACAAAATATTCCCCTTCTGGTCTACAACATACTTGTGCCAGTGAATGATTGCCTGATCTATTACCTTTATACAGTGGTAGTCCATCGATGCTGATTTGAACTTGTATTACATCTGATTTGTAAATATCAGTATTTACTGTTTTCTGAAGACTTTTCATTCCAAAGTATACAAATTCATAATGATCATTCTTATCGTTCAATCGTTGAATGTTATACGATGCGATTCGAGTTCCCAACAACGTGACTGCTGTGCGAGGTAGTTCAGGCAGAAGGCGACGTCTTAAAATTAATAAAAGTTCGCTTAAATCCCTGTGCCTTATTCCATTTACAATAGCCCACTTTTTGATCTTTTCTGCTTCATCAATACTTGTTTCCCAGGTTTCTGCAAACGTTGTAGAGCAATCGTAAAAACAGTTTTCATAATCAGTATCATCTTCTTGTTCTTCTTCCCTTGAATCGATAATAATGTAGTAATCTTCGTCTTCGTTATTAATATTATCATCAAAACATTCTTCGAGCTCATCATTTTAAAAACTAAAATTCTCATTCTTTTCTTCGACAAAATCATAAAAATTATGGTCAGTAATCTCAGATTTATTAGAATTTTTAGTAAATCCTTTTTCTGGCGAAAAATTATGTTGCGTACCTTTGCCAACTTGTCGATCAAAAATAAAATTATAGTTCATTGAAATTAATAATACAATTAAAAAAAGATATATTTTATGTACATAATTGTTCATGTTTAAAATGAACAAATGATATAATTTTTAAAAACTAAGTATATATTTATGAATTATGATTTAGTTTTACAACTTACCGTTTTTCATTACATTATATCGAAACCTTAACTATCTTTTCAATCTGCACCTCATCCGTGATTGGACATCCATTGCTATTAGAGAGATGAAAAATAAGTATATGAATTGTTCAAAATGGTTAAAACAGTCAAATCGATGTTGTCAAGTGTTTGTTTATTATAGTACTAACGAAATATCCGATGTCAACATTAAAGTTAAACGAAGAGGTTTTGTGTCAACCTTCATGAAATAAAAGCGGGAAATATGAATTAATTGAAAAGCATTTGTGAATTATTCTATATTCAAACGTGATAATAAATTGAAAATTAATTCATCAACGATTAATTTACATAATTAATATTCAGTAAATTTAAATTACAGCAAGTAAGTGAATCTACTTATAAATAAATAACAATGAAATAATTTCAATTTTGATGCTCCACGACGAATTGTTTATTTTCAATCTAAGTATGACTTTTTATACAATACACTACAATAATCTTTATTTTTCTAATTTTTTTTATTTTGAATATTATCCTACTTTTATTTTGATATAATTTTCGATATTTCTTTTATTTATTATTTTTTTACATTATTTAATATTTTAAATATTGACTAATATAATATTAAATACAATATTATATTTACAATAATATTATAAATAAATTTTATATATAATAATATAATATTCAATAATATTTTTAGTAATAAATTAACTGAATTAATTAATTAGTTTATTTAATTATAAACAATTAACAATCACAATCAACATTTCACATAAAATAAAGTAAATCTATGCATATATTTGCTTTTGAAAATAAAGTAGACATTGCACACGCTTTTCACGCCATCCCAAATATGCTTTTAAAGGTAATTTATAAATGTGCCTCAAATGGCACTACTAAGACGCACCAATCAAGTGACCCTTCAAGTGACCAAAAATGAACCTTCAAAGGTATTTTGAAGACAAGTTGTAACATACCCTGTATTCGCCTTAAGGGTTCCTTAAAGGGGTTTTTTCGGCCCATTTCAGGGCCGCCCCAAACAAAATATTAGCTCCAGATTACAAGGATAGCCCTACTCAACCTTACAAGGGCCCTGATCATATTCAGGGCTTGCCCTAACAAATTTTTACTAGAGAGAGGTGTTGAAATATTTTGAATAATTTCGTGACGTTTAAGGGATTACCCTACATCTTTAGCTGAAAAAGATTATTTTGAAGCGTGGATTGCAAGAAGTGAATTGGATGTATTACCAATCGGTAAAAAGGCTTTTATTGATTCATATTTGAACTCAAAAATTTCAAAATTTTACTAAAAAATATTAATAATAAATACGAAAAAAATGGCGACTTCCACAGCTCCTTTCCAAGAACGGGGTTTTATGGTCGGCAGAATATCTTCTTGTAAACAAAAGGTAACATCGATTTTGTAAATCTGCCGTGAAGTTCGTGAATATAGCTATTAACTGTCAGAGGCTTTTTATTTACTTATTTATTTTTTTTTTTTGAAAATGAAAAAAATTATGACGTTTTGAATATTGAGGTCCATTTTTTCACTCAAAATTTCGATCTAAAACTCGAAATAACTTTTTGCAAAATTAAAATTTTAAGAATCGCTTTTGACAGATTGTAGACAATTGAATTTTACGCGAGGTGGTGAAAGATTTATAAAAAAAATATTGAAAATTGAGTGAATTATTATGCCGACCAGGTTGAAAAATGTTGTTTCGAGAAAAACACGTTTAAAGTTTCAATCAGTACTTCCTTATTTTTAAAGTGACCCTCAACCCCCTAAGCCTGTACCATACAGTGAAATTCATAATGATGATCTTTTGAGCACTTTGTCTTTTGTCGGTAACTCGAATTTCGTAGGTTGATACAGTTTTATGGGCTCGGAAATAAAGCAGACAATATCTTGACGCGCGCTCACGCCGGGCACTAATTACGGGTTATGCGCGCGTTCACAATTTTGGTCATAACTTTTAAAATGGATTACACTCGATTTATACAAAATAAAATTTTTTGATTTTTTGAAACCACAGATGCAGAGTTAGGCATTTCGTAATAATTTGTTAGATTGCTAATTTGTTAATGTTAAAATTAACAAAATTTGAAAAATCGGTAATCTCATGTAAATCAATTAATATCAGTTTTTATCTAAGAAAAAAAAAAAAAAAAAAAAACAGACTTTTAAACAAACAAAAATTTAACAAATTAACAAAATACAATTTGTTGATTTGGTAAATTTAACAAATTAGAAAACACGATCTGTTAATTTGTTAAATTCAACGACCTAACAAGACAGGATCTGTTAATTTGTTAATTTAACAAATTAACAAGATGCAATTTATTAAATTGTTAAATTAACAAATTAAGAAGATGCAATTTGTTAAATTGTTAAATTAACAAATTAACAAGATGCAATTTGTTAATTTGTTTAAATTAACAAATTAGTCTTGGTAATTTTAACATTTATTAAATGTAACATATGTACACATAACGTTGTGTTATCCTAGCAAACCGACACAAACGAAACCAAATCGACTATAATCGAGACAAACTTACTCGAATAGAGTAGAATCGAACTGAATTGGCCCGAATGGACCTTAACTGACCCGAGCTAATCTGACTGGATCTCAACCAACTCGAACCGACACAGAGTTGGGTAAAATTTTAACAATTTTTTAGTCGTTAATTTGTTAGTTTGTTAAATTTAACAAATTAACAAACCTTGTATTGTTAATTTGTTGAAGTTAACAAATTCACAAACCTTGTTTTGTTAATTTTGTTAGTTTTGTTAAAAAAATATGTTTTTTTTAACAAAAAAAAAAAATTGAGTAACAATTAAATTAATTAATAATAAAAAAATTTTTAAGATGATTTAAACAATAAGACGAAATAAACTTTGCCGTAAAATTTAAGAAATTTTGAGGAATTAAAAAGATTTAAAGAGAAACAAAAATATTGGAAAAAACATTTTACAAATGCAAAAATTTTGAGAAAATAAAAAAATCTTCAGAAAATGAGAAAATGTTCGGGAAATAAAAATTATTCAAGAAAAAAAAAAAAAAAAAATTCCCAAAATATTTGTAACTCTTGTGACGCCGGGGCCTGGTCCTGGGGCCGGTGATCCTCGGGAGTTGACCGATTCGCTAGCTAATAGCCCCGTCTTCGGGCCGCTGCGAGGAGGTTTCGGGGGTTTCAATTAAGGACTCGCCTACGTTGTGTTTGCTTGCTTTTGTTTATTGCCTTCTAAACGGCGGGCGGCACTTGTATAATATCTTATGGTTTTTATTAATTGGATGACCGTGGAACAGCTCGGTTAATTAACTGACGGAATGACAAGTGCCCGACTTGACGATTGACTGACTGATCGACTCTAATTGAGCGGCGACTCAGCAGCTAAGAAATTAAGTGGCGTCTAAGCAACTGAGCGGGCGACTAAGCCACTGAGCGGGCAATTAAGCGACTCTAATTAGATGGGAGGGATATTTAAAGGGTTTTGAGACAAAGAATACTCCAATTTTTTGTGGGGGAACAATGCCCTCATTATCTAGGTGCATCATTATTGGCTCTTGGTCCACCGCGGATCCGGGCCACGGGCGATGACCCATGGACTTCGCGGGGTGGCGGCCCGCGTCAACCGCCCATTGGCCAGGCCCGAGGTCACGATTTCCATGTCACGGGTTACAACCTATTAGATTCATAGCCGTGGAGGCGCCAAAGGGGGAGGCATCTCCAGTCGGTGCTCCAGAGCCGGCGGGGGAAGATTTCTAAGAAACCTTTCCCCGACCAGCCCTTCCGGTCGCATTGCGAATCTATTTTTATAAAAAATTATCGACATTGGAATGCGGCCGCGTTGCTTCTATTTTTCGCCCGTGCTCTGACAGAGGCACCGACACAAGATAACGAATAAAAGAATTATCATTTTTATTTCATATTCAATAAAAGAAATTGGCGTTGCGTTACGCGAACGCAACACTCTTTAACTGATTGAGCCTCACGGTTCTGTCCCCTCTACTGCGGTAGGCGTGACCTGTCTAAGCGCGCCAATTTAAACCGTCACTTGTGTTAAGGGCCCTAACAAGGCAATTTGGCGCCCCACCCTTACTTGTTTTTTTTGAGTTTTATTTTAACGCATAAATGGAGTTGTACTGTAAAGAATTAACGCCGAAAATAGTATTTACAATAATTATCACTTGTAGATATATATTATTATAATTAGTGTTATTTTATATAAATAGTCAATTATAATAATTTTTTATCAACAGGAATTATATTGTAATATAATATATTGAAACAAATCGATTCTCCTGATAAAATATTAGTTAAAGAATGTTTTTGTTTGCAATTATTTTTCATTTACAAATAGAAATTTATATAAATAAATTAAATTTAAATTAAATTTAATTTAATTTAAATTAATTTCACAGTAGTGAGAATCCCAGTTTTGCCTGAATTAATAAAAATTATCATTTTAGTAGCTTTGTTTTGATTACAAAATATAATCTCAAGTTTTCACATACATAAAACAAGCGAATTTCAAGTTAAACTCACATTGTCTTCCAACTTTCGTTTCTTAGGCATTTCTGCTGCTTTGTTTTAAACCAATTTGATACACGAATCAAGTGATGAATCTGATCAAAATATTCGCTAGCTTCGTGCAGTAAACAAAACGAAACGTCACCGGTACGGCACTGGAGCTTGACACACACACCGAAATCTTGCTGCGCGCTGAGCGCGCAGCCAGGTTTCGATAGTAGATTATATTATCGAATTAGATTTCGATAGTAGATTTCCAGTCGATTTGTATCAGTTTGTGCCAATTCGAGTTAGTTTATGCCAATTCTGGATGATTCGGGTTGGTTCAGATTGGGTTTGGCCGGTTCGAGTTAGTTGGGATCCATTCAAATCAGCTCGAATCAGTCGTTCGGGTCAATTCAGTTCGATTCTACTCTATTCAAGTAAATTTGTCTCGATTATAGTCGATTTGATTTCGTTTGGGTCGGTTTGCTAGGATAACACCACGTTATGTGTGCATATGTTAGATTTAATAAATATTAAAATTACCAAGACTAATTTGTTAATTTAAACAAATTAACAAATTGCATCTTGTTAATTTGTTAATTTAATAATTTAACAAATTGCATCTTGTTAATTTGTTAATTTAACAAATTAACAGATCATGTCTTGTTAGTTCGTTGAATTCAACAAATTGTGTTTTCTAATTTGTTAAATTTAAGAAATCAACAAATTGTGTTTTGTTAATTTGTTAAATTTAACAAACCAACAAATTGTATTTTGTTAATTTGTTATATTTTTGTTTGTTTAAAAGTCTGTTTTTTTTTAGATAAAAACTGATATTAATTGATGAGATTACCGATTTTTCAAATTTTGTTAATTTTAACATTAACAAATTATCAATCTAACAAATTATTACGAAATGCCTTATAACTAATGTAGACGATTCGCAGACTGAAGAAATCGTTCCGGCACTGTAGCTTAGAGGTAAAGCATCCGCCCGGCAAGTGGAAGACGCGGGTTCGGATCCCGCCAGTGACGGGGGGAGGGCGCCTGCACGTTTTTTTCAGTTCGTCGTCTACCAAAGTTCTATTACGAACTATAAATTCTTTAATTTCACATTAAAATTCAAAATAAAATTAGTTAATTGGGCCGCCATCCATAGCGGACATTAACAAAAATTTCATAATTTAAAATATGAAAAAGGTACTTGATGATTTGAAACGTAGATCTGTTTCAAATTGGCATTCATTCGACGTAATTAAATTCATGGAGGAAGAAATGTATGACTACATATATATAATGTCGAAATTAAATTCATTCAAAATATAATATTTAAAGAGTTACAATTTTTTTTTGGAATTTTTTTTTCTTGAATAATTTTTATTTCCCGAACATTTTCTCATTTTCTGAAGATTTTTTTATTTTCTCAAAATTTTTTAATTTGTAAAATGTTTTTTCCAACATTTTTGTTCTTCCTCAAATCTTTGTAATTACTCAAAATTTTTTAAATTTTACGACAAAGTTTATTTCTTCTTATTGTTTAAATCATCTTAAAATTTTTTTCATTACTAATTAATTTAATTGTTACTCAATTTATACATGTTTTTTTTTTTTTTAACAAAACTAACAAAACAAGGTTTGTTAATTTGTTAAATTTAATAAATTAACGATTAACAAATTGTTAAAATTTTGCCCAACTCTGCCCCTTACGAGCTTGTTTTCATAGATCGACACCTCGATACCTATGGTGACTATTTGATAAG
This sequence comes from Aradophagus sp. ZL-2020, assembly GCA_022817685.1. NCBI lineage: Eukaryota > Metazoa > Arthropoda > Insecta > Hymenoptera > Scelionidae > Aradophagus > Aradophagus sp. ZL-2020. Next base: position 9,311 of record JABFOV010005100.1, read on the forward strand.
ATTAATGGCTAAACTACATAATTTGCAACAGGAAGCAAGAAATAATTTGATACTTGCCAAAGAAAGGTTAAAAAGATTTTATGAGTCCAAAACAAACACAAAAGAATTTGAAACTGGGAATTTCTTTTTTTTTTAAAGTAGGAAACAAAACTGGAAAATTTGTTGACCCTTACCTCGGATCATATGAAATTGTAGATATTTTCGATAACAAGAGAATCAATGTAAGGATCAAAAATAAAATTAAAACGGTTTCGGCTGATAGGTTGGAAATATCACATATTAGAAAAAATTAAAATAATTCTAGATAAAATAAAACTAATATGTTTTTTCTGTGCGGATAACAAACAACATGTATAAAAAAATAGCAATGCTGTGTTTTATCGCGTTTGTGTGCGCGTCATGCGAAGTATTGACCAGATATAATTGTGAGTCTCCAAAAGTCAATATAACAACAATGTCTTTCTTAGACGTTGGGCCACGTGTATTACAGGAATATAAATTAAACTTATCAAAAATAAATATTGAGTTAGTTAAAAAAACGGAATATGAGTTAATAAAGATTAAACAATGTCGAGTAACATTGTTCCGTTATTGGTCACAACAATATTACCATGGCCACACCGGTGATTAACAGATCGAAAACGTGCAACTGTTTTTTTACTGTTCCAGCGGCAAAACGTTTGATCTGTAACAGGTATATCCTGCTTTGAAGCAGGGTAGAGTGGTAGTAGTTTTTTGGTAACAGTTGCGGTAACAACCGTTTTCTGTCGACACCAGTACCAGTCAGTCGGTCATCATCCTACTCTCAAAGTCAGTCCTCTTGCTTCGTCGAAAAGTCTAATACTTAGTAAGTTTGATGTCCTCGGTAGGTCGTAGTTTAAAATTATTCTCGGTCAGTGCGTTTGTGTGAGATTTAAAAGTAACCCATCGTCCAAGATTTGTTCCTGGCAACTGTGGTTCAAAAAAGAATTTATGTAAGTCTAAATAAATTGTATTTTGTATTATTATCATATCTGTCTCAATCTCATTATTTTTCTTACACACCGTACTCTTGCATGAGACTTATTAATTGCAATTCGCTCAGGTGTAGATTTAGTGCAACAGTTATTCGTCACATGAGCATATATTATCTCAAAACATTACAGAAGCTTACTGCCCTCCCTAACAGATAATTTCATGTGGGACTAAAACTAATTTTTTGTTTTCACATTTTTCCTTCGACAACCAAAGGCTATAAATAGTAAAAAGTGCCCCAGTTTCAAATTTATAAAATGTTTTTATAGAAAGTTTTTGAACTAAAAAGAAAATTAACTGCTTTTCAGGCACTCATGCCCCCCCCCCTACCCATCTTATACGCATAAAACATGATTGATTCTTTTTTTTCTTCAACGAGTTTCGCAAAACAAATTTCATGAAAAGTAAACTTATTTAACGTCAACTTTTCGAAATTTTCAAAAAATATTTAATAAAAATTGATTTCGACGCGAAATTCGAATCTAAAAACACATTTTTTAAGGTGAAGGCTTGAAAAAATTCTTAAACATTCTCCTGCAAATAGACTATAATTTTGAATTTTCAAGATTTTTATGATTGGTGCGTCATGTTAAAAAAAATTATATTTCGTTTTTATTCTTTTTTTTGCTCCCAACAATGGAAGGTTATCACCCTATTTCGCTGAAATCACAATAAAACTATATTTGTTGAACCAAAAATAAGAAAACAATGAGACTTTCGAAGTTGTACGTGTCATACTTTGTTTGCTCAAGAAATACACCATTGTTATTAATTTAACGTTGTGTAAAAATCGAATTAATGACATTTATCTTTATTTATATCTCTAAGTTCTAACTCTACGTTCCTATTAGTAGCATATATAAATTTGAAAGTCCTCCTGTGTGAAGGCGGACAAATAATGTATTATGATACCTTCTTCCCCTGATCACTCTCTTGTCAATGAATATAAATCTATATAAGTAAGTTATATTGTGATTTGTTAAGGGTTTTTGAATTATTTATACAATTCAACTAAAGAATGAATAATTAATATTTACTTCATGCTTTGTCATTACTTATAATTAGTATATGATTTAAAGTATTCAATAAATCTTTTTCATAAAACACGTTTATAGAATATATTTCCATTGCATATATCAAAACAAATTTAAAAAATAAATCAGTTTTCACACATAAGTATATTAAAAAAAAAAAGGAAACATGTAATAAAGTGAATGGATAGAATAGAAATTATGTTTGATTTGTTTTTTATAATTTCTCCGATATATGCAATGGAAATATATGCTATAATAGTGTTTTATGAAAAAAAATTATAAAATGATTTGAATTAAATACAAATTATAAGTGAAGACAAAAAATAAAGTAAATTTTGAATATTACTTCTTTTCTTATATTGTATAAATAATTCAGAAACCATTAACAAATCGAAATATAATTTACTTATATAATAATATTCATCGTTATATGATGTAATATTATCCTTAGTAGAAATTTGTAGGGCATTAATTTCTACTAGGGATATTATTGCTGAGAGCGCCACTGCGCCCGAGGCACGTACGCTATTTTACAGATCGAGAGAGCGGACGATGAAATGGAACTTACAGACCTAGGGCTGTTAAGATCCTCGAGGGCATAGTCCGAGAGCAATTTTACTGTCCCAGGAACGGTCAGTTATAAATTTGTTCGCTCTTAAGGTGCGTAAATAAAGTTAAATGTCATTAAGTCGATTTTTACACAATTGTATATTAAAATCAATGGTGCATTTCTCGAACAAACAAACCCTGACATATACAATTGCGAAAATCGTATTAATTTCTTATTTTTGGTTCAACAAATTTAGTTCCATTGCAATTTCAACGACACAGGATGGTAAGCTATTGTTGGAGGCAAAAGAAAAAGAACACAAATTAATTTTAATTTTTTTTAATATAACGCACCAATTGGATAAATCTTGAAAAACTCAAAATTATTTCCATTTGAAGGAGAAGGCTTGTGAGGGAAATATTCCCTCACTGTGTTACGCGACTCAGGCACCGCGCAAGTCAAAAGCGCGCCCCGCGGGAAATCGATTGCGTAATCGATTGCCCGAAAATCCGCGGGGCGCCGCCAACTGACGGCGCCCCGCGGTCCCGTGATCGCGGACCCCCTATCGTCCTAATTCAAAGAAGACACACGATACCTGCCCGAAAGAGGACACAAGTGACCGCCCGCGTACGCGACAAAAGTAAGCCGCCGGGCCGTTTAACGGTCCGGCTTTCGCGCGCCTTAAAACCGCGAGTCCTTCGTGCTTGCCGCGACGACGAGGACGACCGACACGATGCGCCACGAGATGCG
>JABFOV010005101.1:0-12657 GCA_022817685.1 Aradophagus sp. ZL-2020
AGAAGGAGAGAGGGGAGGGGAGGGTGGAGAGGTGAGGCAAGAGAGGAAAGTGGGAAATGGAGAATGGAAAGGAGGGGGTGAGAGGGGAATAGGAAAAGAATAAGTATTATTTTTTAAGGTCAAGAAGGAATAGGAATAGGAGAGGGAGGAAGTGGGCGTGGAGATGAAGATAGGAAAAAGAAAAAGAAAAAAAAAAAAGAAAAAAAAAAAAAAAAAAAAAAAAAAAAATATAAAAAGGCCCTGCACTTGAAAACAAATTCAAAATCAAACGAAACGTCGCTACTAATGTTATCATCTTGTTTCTTATCATTATTATATTTATCGTTGTTAAAAATGATGTTGGAAAAAGATAAACGATAGGACGTTTCTTCTTGCTGGCTTTTCAAAATTCACATCACTCCAATACGACCTTGTATAATTGAGATATGTTGTACATTTCAAATTTGGAAATTGAGGCACATTATAATCGGCCTTGAATATTTAAGACGAATCCGTGTAAGATGCTCTCGGCTTGAATCCCAATACGAGCACGTTTCCACGCACCGGTTTCCCGCGGCGCCTCGTTCGGCTTATCCGCTCCATTAACCACCCCCGCCTCCTTCCGACGGCTTTTGGCGCGAACAAAAGGCCGCCGCGGTTTCCGCGTAACGGCGCGCGTGTCGTCGCCGCCGCGAAGAAACGCGACTTGCCTTTTTCCCGCCGCAAGCTTTATCGATTCCTTCGAGTCTAAACGACGGTCTACTGGCATAAAAATAACGCCGTGCGAATGCGACACCGCGACCCTGAATTACAATGCTACGCTGACAAATCAACGTTTCGTTAATAACAACAAAGCACCGGGACGGTGCGCGGAGAGCTCGGCGACGAAGCTCGGGGGGAGTGGCGCGGGCTGGTGGTGGGGGAGGGGAGGGCCAAGTTCGATGGAAAAAACAGAATGAAAGGAAAAGAGGTCAAGCGTCGAGCTCGACCCCTTTGCCAATTTCCTCGAGACTCATTGCCGAGCGGCCGATCGTCGTTTGGCCTTTCGAGCCCGACGACGGGCCACGAAAATGTCCGTACGTTTTTTGAGCTGCGGGTCGTGGCGATTAAACGGCGCACTTGGTCCTTGACACGGCGCACGGCGCTTCCGTGCGGAGCGCCGCTCCGGCGCGGCGTCCTCGGCGCGCCGTCAACGGCTGCCACGTAGCACGCCCGCCATTGGCCGGCCCGCGGCGCGGCAACTTTCAAACGCCGAGGCGCCCCGCGCGCCAGCACGTGACCGCGACACTCGCCCTCGGGGCCGCTAACGCGCGCCAGTTCCACGCCGGAGCTCCTACGTCGCGAGGCCTGCACGCACGGACGGACGGAACGCCGCGAACGCGACGCGAACCATTCGAACCGCCGACCAATACTAACGCCGCGCGACGCGCCGCGCCGCCTGGCGGCGCTCGTGCCAAGTCCCGCCGCTCGAGCCCCCTTCCTCGAGCCAGGAGGTACCCGCCGGGTGATCGACGCACGGTCCGCCAGGGCGAGCCGCGACGGTCAATCAGATGGCCCTGCGGTCGCTCGAGCGCTACTTCGGACGAAAAAAAGAAACGGCGAAAGAGCGAGAATAACGTTACAAAAATGGATGTTTGGTTACTAAATATTTTTGTGAAGCATGCACAAAAAGTCTTGTAAGTAAACATCTTTGGTGTTTTTCTGACGAAAATGTTTTGTAACTACACACTTTCTAAACACTTGCTTTTGCTGTGAAAGGGTTAGGCTTTATTCGGAGTTGGGAGAAAAATTATTGCTTATGGAGACTAATCAAATTGAAGACTCAATGTAGGGTCAATATTTTATCATACGAGTGACCGGTGTATTGGAGTGAAAAAAAATGGACGATATATTTAAAATAATGAACGGTCAAAAAATCACAAAAATAAACAGATTTTAACACCCGAAAGGTGGGAAAAAGTGCGAGGTATGATACCCACAAGCACTCTTTTCTCTTTCATTCTCTGTTCCTCTCTCCATTCTCGTTTACTCTTTGTTACAATGTGAAGGTAAGTAATTTCACATAACGTTAAATTGTCATGTAAATTATAAAAAAAAAATTAATAAAAATAAAATAAAATAAAAATACAAAAATATTGCTCCAAAGGGATTTGCTTGGGAACATCAGACTTTGAACTTTGTTCAGCCTCCAAAGGGTGCAAGAATAATTATTTTGAGCGACCTGAGTACTTTCGAATGAGAAGTTTCCTTATTAAGATTCAATATATTATTAATTATTTTTGATATACATATATTATTTACGGTCTTTTAAAACTTTACTATATTTGTTGTTACAAGACTGTAATAACGTACTCTCTTTTTTACGATATTTTTTTCTTTACAATTTAATGATTTGGTTTAATGTCTTTTCAATTCAATATTGCCTTCACTGCAACTTTAATGATGCGACTTGAAAATTAGTTTTGTCGAGCTGGGATCATCTCCGTAGAGAATCGTCGTACGAGTGAGGTCAAAAGAAATTAAACAATACGAAAGTTTGAATGAACAATATAATATTTTGGAAAGTGAAATACGACTTATTGTATTTTTACCAAAATAGAGAAAAATGTAATGTTTACTAGGATAACTTTAACTTGTATTGATAAATCGAAAAATTTATGTCCTACTTATGCTAGCTCATTTTAACACTCTTATAAATTTGAGTATATATTAGGATCTAAAATATTGCATAACTGTATTTGTCAACTGACGAAACCGTCAATTGTAAATTGTGATTCAAGTTATTAAAAGACAGTGTTATATCTTAATGATAAATTGTTTCCTTCAAAAGGCACATTAGAAAAACTTTGATAAATATTTTTACATTAAACGTCATAGTTTAACTCGAAAATAAGTTCAAATTAATAACAAAATTGTATTAATAATTTCCAAACTTACTTATTACTTTAACTACTGCTATTATTGTAATATACTTCGAATTATTCTTTTCATCAACTATGAATAATTTACAACTAGCATTCTACTACAATCAATACCACCATTCTCTATTACGACTGTTAAGAGAAATATACCCATTCACAATAATTACTGGATTCGATAATCAGAAGAGGCGTTAGTAGTTGTCTCAATTTATGTTCAGACAAATTTTGCACATCATATATCACTTAGTAGAGCATTGATCAATCAGTTTAACACTACTGATACATATATTGCGAACAAAGTTTTGCATTATTGACAATGATATCAAGAGATGGCGGAAAATGTTCAAAGACAAAGAGAAAATGATTTACTAAACCTTTTTACTGCATTGAATATACCTTGAGAGAATAAATGTTGTCAAATATGTAATAAAAGAAGTGTAATTTTGGAATATACTCACATTCTATAATTAAATCAAATATTCTGGTTTTAATATAACAATACTTTATTGATTAATTGAAAGTAGAATATTTTTTATAATTATAGAATGCAACTATATCCACATTTATAATATAATATTACTGATTTAACTCAACTTTTTTTTATAATAAACGTCTAATGTTTTTCGATTTGGTATGTGAAAGTATTTTTGAAAATAAATAAAAAATAATAGTAATCCTATGTACACTGTTAACTACAACCGTTTTTGCATTAAAAAGAATTTTAAGTTTGTTGGCCATTAAAATTATTGTAAAAACTATTATTTCAATGAAATTTCAATTTAAATTTGTTGTCGAATTAATAAATTCTAAATTCAATAAATTGAATTTAGAATTTGCGCGTTATCCGTTTAATAAAATCAACCCTTGACTTTGATAACTTGAACCATAAAATAAATTAACTGTACTGTATACTTGGTTCAAAACAATTACATACGATTATTCATGTTCCATCTACAAATGAAACAAACACTCGAAACAAAGAATGACTCTAATAAAACATTGATAAACAGAAAAAGAACCAATTATAAAAGAGCGGTTTACCAAAGCATTCTCCTCGCATGGAAAATCTCACTGATGCTTTGATCTTGAAAGAGATTTGCGATTCAAGTGTCCTCGTGTCACTTGTTATGTGGTGTGGATTATTTTTCACCTCGGCAGAAGTGAAGGGAGCTTTTATTGTCGGGCGGTAAAGCATTTGTCTGTTTCCCCGTTCAACGAACAAAACAGGAAGAAGTCTACGTCTGGCAAGAACTATCGAGCAAAGGTTGACGACGTTCTTAAGTGGCTGGAGGATTTGTTAAAGGTCGCGTACGTGTCAAAAAACCATTAACACGCAACGCTGATTCTGCTAAGGTGACACTTTTTTTCACCAACTTTTCAAGCACGACACATTTCTCACTGCACTCGGACGTGACGTTGCAGTTTAATTTGTAACTACGTATTGTTATTAAGATATTAATATTGATTTCGAACATCGGTACACGAAACTTGAATGATTCAATCAAATAAATTATTGATATGAAAGGAAATTTTCGAATTGTTTTTTAACACTAAGAATAATTCATTAAATATACACTTCCAAAAATTATTTCACAGGTTTCCACTTAGAAAGCTTTAAAAAAAATATACGTGGAAAGACAGAAATAATTGAATAGTTGTTAAAATCGAACTCTGATACTATTTATAAATTAGACATTAAATGTAAAATTTATGTATAAGTACATGTAAAGTACATGTAAGTTCTCAAAGTATGTACGTTAAGTCAATGTTCACCTTAATATCGCTCTTGTCACATTTGCCATATAGCAAATTCCATGCAAATGTATTCAAAACTGTATTATTGCAGCTTTGTTACATTTTTCTAGAGTATAGAAAATGTTGCAAGAAAATGTATAGTAAATCTTTATAGATCTTTGATGCAGTATAAGCTCAAATATTTTATCTACTAAATATGCGTTTGCTAAGATAGAAAGCTGTAGATTAATTCAAGTGCGTAAAAATGAAAAATATTGCTGTATAGCATTACTATCTCGTGAATGAAACAACTTTCAAAAGCTACTAGCTATTACACTCGTAACTTTTTTGTGTGATATTTTACGAATTGCTAAAGTGATTAGTACAGATGTGTAAAGTCGATGCAACAGTACACTTCTGTTCGAGAAAATTTAGTTTTGAAAAGAGTCCTACATTATTTTTCTTGACAGTTGAATGAAAAATCAAACTGATTTTCCTAAAAATTGTCTACAAAAAGCAGTAAAATAAAACATCGAAACTAGCAGGATCGTTATAAATGACAGAACTGTTTTCAAGATATTTGCTCTCGGTGTGACAATGATAGAAGCTCCTTCGGAGGATGCGATTTTGATTGCATTTCATGAATTCATAAATAAACTCACCTGAGCGACTTTTTCTCCCATATTCGGAGTGTGCATGGCACCTTGAAAATACTTCGCAGAGCCATTGTCTTGCAGAGAAAACTGTGACGAATGAAAAATTTATTCATTTACCGTCACACGTCATCATTGTTACTATGTATATATTAAGCATTTTCTACTTCCATTTTATAACTAAATGATCACGCGATACGCTTATGTTGATAGTTTGTATATCAACGTCTCAGGTACAAAGGACTTATTTTCGAAATTTCTATTCCACGAAACTTTGTTTTGATACGAATAGAAATCAGTTATAGAAGCGCCTTTAACATCAATTTTCTTAAGGAATATTTAGTATAAATCGCAACGGTATCAGCTATACTTATTATTTTTATTTAATTTTTTTTTATTAATATAATATATTTTACATATTATATATTATAATATTTTTAATACAATCAAAACGGTTTGGAATCAAATTTTGAACCGAAGATATTGATATATTAACAACATCGAATGAGCGTGATATTTTTCGTATTTAATCGTTCGTCAACTTACTTTATATCTGAGCGAATCCGGGCCTATTTGACTCAGAGACGGTGACTTTCGGTCCTTCGACGTTCTCCACCTCTGCAGATCACTTTCCGACGCAACGCCGGGAAAGATTTTTGAATGCTTCGTTGCTAAACATAAAAACACGCCAACAATCATTTATTTCGTTCCTCAAATTGCGTGAATGCTAAAGGACACTAACTTCTAAAATATAAATATAATCAGGCTCTATTAAATTCTTACGCGACGTTATTAAAAATACTTTTCAAGTGCGCCAGATTTTGGTAATTTTGTCAACGCAATTATTACTATAAATTTTAAGTTCAACTTTCGAGTGAAAAACATTGAATGTAAATTGTATTCAACAACTAATTTGTACATACAACTCGTTACACTGAGAAAAATATATCTCATTTTGACAATGCCAACTGTTAAAAATTAAATCACGTATAACAAACACTGTGACCTCAAATTAAATAAATAAACTGTTGTTATTGCTATCAATGGTTTTAGACGTTTAAAGGATACACTTGATTACTGTAAAATAAGTGTATATATTACAGTGCATATGCATAATGTAATGATATAGTCCTTACTTTGAAAATATTCAAGGCAAAAAAAACTTATAGTATTAAATGAAAAATAATAATCGAATTTATAATTACATTATTTGATGACTGAAAATTACAACGTTATTGATACCGTAAATTAAAACGTATTTAATATTTATTTATATATTTCGTTTCGCTTATTTCACAAGTAAAAAATAAATAATGTAAGACCAATTTAGTTGATCGGTTATGTTACACTACTGATATTTCCTTTTATTGATTTAATAAAGAAAAAGAAGAATTATAACAATGCAAATTTATTTACATCTTTACAGTATGATAGAAATAAAAATGTATTATTATTTTATTAATCAATACTCGACCGCATTGATACAAAAAACTATCAGTTAAACTTTTCTCAGCATAACGTAGGTTTCGTTAATAATTAAACGTGTTATTCAAAACACGCATTTATCTAAAATCAAGGTAGCTAAGACTCAGTTTACACAATTGAGGTTTCAACAACTACACAATCTCCATTTGTTGTCACATGAATTATTATCAAATTGCAACGATGCTCTCTGCCTACGTACATAAATTTGTTAATCACTAATGAAACTATTGCTGTATTAATAAAGCCTGAAGAATCAACTAAACAAGCGTCGAATGTGTGTTAATATAATCGTAATAATAATGATAACAATAAAAATAATAATTATAATTGTAACAATAATAATAAATTGATTGATCCGCACTAGGAAGCTGCATACCTGTGAAATAAAAGAATTAAATGTATCCACGCACGTGTAAAGGATTTTCGTGCGTGGCGACAAAAATTCGACTCGTTTTAACGAGGATAAGACAAGAAGAAGAGAGCGAGAAATAGATTGTAGATATAAACAGCGAAAATACGCGGGAAACTGAAAACATGGTAAATTTTACATGCAAAAATATTTTCACAATATTCAGCATTGAAATTATGTAATTATATCCTCTGTCACAATGAAATTAATTCCTTTTGTCACACCCTTAAGTAGTCAAGATCGATATATAAGCTGTCTAAATTTTGAAACTTCGACTGCCACAAATTTACTGTTATACGACTGTTTAAATGTTATTTTTATTATCTTGGTACATAGTATCATAATTTATTATTTTACTATTGATTTTAATTTAATTTATCATGTTTCGTTTCGGCGTAATTCGATGGTTAGTTAACGAATAAATGGTTTATACAATGAAAGTAATGAATTTTGTTTCGCTGAATATTGAATCGAAGTAAAATTATTCGTCTCGTTTTTTTACTTCTTTAAATCCAGCGTAATAACTGTATTTGCCCGATGTAATTATCACTTGAAAAGTAATAGATAATAAAATTTGTAATGTTTTGTTTAGTGGAACAAGTTTTTGAAGGCTACTGCAGATCGGCTGACTGTATCACGTCAGCTTTCGTTAATTTATATTATATTTTGTTTATAGTTTCTGTATCTAGAAATACCAATTGTGTCTGAATTCAAAAAAGTCTTTTTCCCATTAAAGTCTTTTTCTGGGACCAAAATGGTTGCGAATCTAAAATAATCTATTTCCGTATAATTTCAAATGGTTGCAAATTTGTATCCAAACAATTATTTTCTAAAAGTGTTGTTACGACTGAAAATCAGTGTAATTTTACATTGTTTATTTTTCAATTACTTTGTTTAATTGACATTATTATAAAATAAAATATTGGAAATAAAACAATTCAGTAATAGCAATTATACATTCAATCAAAGTGTTAACCAAATCAATCAATTGATCAAAATGTCATAAGAACAAAATTCAGTAGACGCCACAGTACAGCCGACCGAAGAAGCCAAACGTAACAATTTTTGATAACATCAAACAAGGGGAAACAAATGTTGCACTTAAACAATTGAGTATATCACAACTTTAACAATATCAACAGGATGTTTCGATCAGTTGGATAAACAAGCCTGTGTCAAGTCAGTTGAATGGCAATGTATAAAGATGTTGTACGATATACGCATGTACAGTATGTGCATGTATATAAATTTATATGTATAATATTTATATATATGAAATATATTTATATAACATTTATATATACAATATCACGAATTTCATGTCAAATCAATCAATATCTAATTAGAATTGTATTCGGGATATTCGATAATGGTGATACCATGACAAAATTCATAGACTTCTATAATACTATACTATATAATAACTTTCTTTTCCAGTTTCTCGTGCTTCTATTGATATAATCTTTCAAAAAGTATTTAATCTATTGCAATAGTTATTTGTAATATTAGTTGCCTTCGTTAACAAGCTTTTCGTGAATTATCATAAAATTTTCAACTACTAGAATTGTATTTTCTGTTATTAGTATTTAAAGATATATAACTTATTAAATAACCTAATGACAGTCTTGCAATGCCTGAAATTTTTGACGTGAAATTGGTCATATATCTATGTACAATATATCTTAAGGCGTCTTGAAAAAATTTGTATTCTAATTATCTTTAAATCGCAAAATTTTATTAACTTCACGAAGATATTATACTAATATGCTTCATTATATATTATTATTTATGTTATACATATTATACGAATTATGTTTCACCAACATTAATTATCAACAAAATATTGATGTGGAAAAATATTAGTATTTGTTTTATACTTTAACAAGAAAGACATCGAACAACACAAAGATGATGGCGCTTTTAATAATTACAAAATCGGACGTTGAATGTAGACTGTGGAATTTTCGTTTGTCTTCATTTTCGACCACGATACGAAACAATTAAAAGAAAAACAAACTTTTTTAAGACCGCCCTAATATATATATATATATATATATATATATATATATATATATATACATGAGCATGTATATACACATGTATCAAGAATAATATATGTACAACAAGATCTCTTGTAAGCTCGTCATGACAGAAGCTGTAAGCGGTTGGTAAGTAGGGGTGCAAGTTCTTCGGCACTCGGTTATTAGCACGAGCTGTGCCCTCTCTTTTCTGTTTTACCTTCGGTGAGATTATCGACTGTCGCTGGCCATCTTCTGAGGGTGTCGTGTTCGCTCCCTCGACCCGCTACTAGAATATTTTTCGTACGTTTGATTTTGCAACACTCTTTATTTCCTTTCTTTCTTCTTTCCTCACTCGCCATCGAATCATCGTTTCATTTAATCTTTTCTTTATCTCATCTTATCTTACTTCGATCTTATCAATCTGATCTTCGAACGTCAATCAAACTACGATTGCACCGATTAGTGGCGCAATTTATCGTCAACTTTACTGCCGAAACCGATTGAAAATACACACGCATGACTGCACTTCGATTGAGTCTCTCGGTGCACATGCACGTATATTTTGCATCGCGGTCGCGCGCCTGCGCGCCGCCAGTCGCGAGTTGTAGAAGAGAAAGAGAGCTTGGTCAATGAAAGGCAACACTTACAGACGCTACAGGTGAGGCTACGACATGGCACTCTCGACGTTTCCGGCTTCACGACCCGCTTCGAAATCGCGTCCAGACTCGCCGCGTGCGAAACGCTCCGGGACGGCCCTTCGACCGCACCCGTCGACGACGAATGCGCTCCATCCCAGACCCCCGATTTCTGCGACACCTGCAATTTTCGGCCAACGGTTCAACGTCTCTTCTCCTTTTCACATTCAAATTCAATTCATAGTTTTCAATGATACACAAGTTCAAATATCATACTCAGGGTTTTTGAAATTTCACTGTTAAAACAGTTCACTTGATGCAAGGCGAAGCTCACTTGAATCGAACCAAAAGTCGATTTAATATTCTTCCAAGTCAATTGCTCGTCACAGCAAGTAAACTTGGATTCATTTGAAACCACGCTCACTTGTGGATATTTTGTAACAGTGTTGGGCTAATTAATAATTAACAATTACTTGAATATATATATTTAAATATTCAAGTAATTGCTAATTGTTAATTAGCAATTATGACACTGTTGTTACAACACTGTTTTATAATAATTTCACACTGTTTTTCACTTTATATATCAATTATCTTGGAATTGCAAGTATGAAATACCGATTTCTAATATTTTGTACTGGAATTTGATCATTTTTTCATTTTAAATAGTGATTTTAGTCGCCATTAGAGTTTCAGTAGTTTGAATAAAAGGTTTTCGCATGATTCGTACGGCCATTTAAAATTCTTCGTTTTGGACAATAAACGTCAAATATGAACAATAGCAAAAATGTGCATTTCACTGTTTTCGAAAACACGCCAAAGCAGCTCTACATTTTTAAGCAGCCTCACATTTTTCCCCGAGCGAAGAAGCGCAGTCTAACGAAACGCCGAGATAACATTCCGATTGGTCGATCTAACGAATCATTAATTATTAATAAATGCAACATTTGTGTAACGGTAATATCGATTTTCGCGAATGTGGCACAGCTTAGGAAACAGGAGCAACGGAATCGAGTTTTGAAAACGTCGTGATACATCGAAACCCGTAAGTAGACTTCGACCATACTTCTTCACGCGCGCCTTTTAATGCCGTTACATTCTCTTTTTCCCTTCGGCACAAATTTAACTTGACCTATTGAAGTTCAACGTAACAATCACGAGTTCGACAAATATGGCACGTAGTTATACGCGAGTTTATAGTTTCGAGAGCCGCGCGACAATTGTCGTTGCTGAAAAGGAGAACGTATAAATGAAATATGCCTTTATTATATACATAATTCATGCCCGAGTCTTTTCGTTCCATTCTTTTGAACCTTTCGAACCGCAACTTTCTCGCATCCACGTAGAGAAAATTGAATTTTCGGACCAACTGTCTGGAAATTAAAGTAGGATTCTGATTGGTAAGTTACTTACATCCAAACATTTTACTTGGAAATCAAACTTTAAGGTGACTTATTAGTTATCGTAAGAGCATAAAACACGGGACAAAAATTCAGTTGCATTAGTGCATGTAATATAACGAATTATTCATGTTTCAATTGATATATTATTTGATTAATTGTGTGCATTATTAACGTTGCATTCTTGTTTCGCATTTACATCACCTTAGTAACTGAATGTCCGTAAATGCAACAAAATTATGTCAACTAATGTAATTGTTTACCTCGATTTAAGATTATAATGAATATTAACGCGAATGCTATTTTGCAGATGTAGATTTGAATTTTCAATGAGAATAATTTTCAAGAAGATTAAAAGTCATTTTGTTGACGATAAAATTTATAAATCATCTTTATGTAGCTTTTTTGAGATGCACTGAATTCACGCGGGGAAACGGCCATTTTTGGAATTATAATATAATCAATGTTAATTTATATTTGTTAAATTAATGGCAATTCGCTCTTGATCTAACAAATACCTAGTATTGATTTCTAAATTTAAAATCAACTTCTCCTGAGATGTTAGCTTTCAATGTCAAATTAACGTTAATCCGTTGTATTTTGAACAATTATTTTTTTCCGTGAATTTTTTTTATATATATGTATGTACGTATATATTTGTGTTTAACTTTAAATGTTAAAATAATCAATACACTGTTAAAATTAATGTGTTAAGTGAACTGTACTTTCATGCTGACCGAACAAGTAATGGCATTAAGCTCGATGATGATTGAATATAAAATATGCAGCTTAAAACGATAGAGATTTGAATTAAATGTAAAACATATCGTATTGCCATGAAAAGCTCAGCAAATTAAACGCTGACCATTTACGAACGTTTACGGTCGAATTCTAATTTTGACAAAATTTTTTTTTTATCACGAAACTTTTCAATATTTGCAAAACTGAAAAAATGTTCGCTTTTAAGTTGTTTTTAAATTCCCATCATGAAAATCATAAATATTTTCCAATGCAAAACGTAGAATGTATAAAAAACACGGAAAACGTAAATAAAATGTAACCGTTAATATATTTATAATAAATATGTATATCTACTAAACAACGAAATTCGGACCGATATAGTTTACTCCGGACGATGGAATTTCAATCAATTTTTGTCAATCAAATACGCCTTTCACCAGCAACTTTATCTTCTTTTGGACCAGTGTTATCGACGACTCTGAACTAAGGAAAAAAGAAGAAAAAAAAAAAAAAAAAAAAAAAAAAAAAAAAAAAAGAACCCTCTGAGGAGAAAAAAAAAAATAATAGGAGGAGAAGAGCGCAATAAAAGCGTGAGCGTCGCGGTTCCGTTACATATAACGAGCAGAAAAAATTGAGACAGGTAGATACGACAAGCGCATCTATCACTCGGGACACAGTG
>JABFOV010005102.1:0-12656 GCA_022817685.1 Aradophagus sp. ZL-2020
TGAAAAAAATGAGATTTGTGATTTTTTTTTTTATTTTTGGAGGTCGCTAAATGCTGCCGAAAACGTGTTTTATGTCAAAAAACGCGTTTTTTTTTTTTGAAAATCGAGAATTACAATTTTTGTTTTACATTGGCGCATTTGATTTAGCTTATCTAAATATAATAATGTATTCAATAACTCAAAACTAGTCTATCAAAAATTTTTTTATTTATATATATATATATATATAAAAAGCTAAATTGAAGATTGTGTAATCTGATAATAATATTATTGTTGTGTTATAAAACATTTTTACATTATTCATAAACTAGTAAAATTTTACGTTAAAATGTTTTATTTTGATAATTTTCAATTACAGATGTAATTCCAGCTAAGAAAGCCAAAACAGAAGATATTGTAGATGGTCTTATTACTAAAAAAAGTCCAAGGAAAAGTCCAAGGAAGAGTCCAAAGAAAATTTCACATGACAGCTTAAGTTCTAGTCCACAGAAGGAAAAGGCTAAATTAAATCTGTCGACTTTAAAAAAACACAGTCCTAAAAAAAGTAAAGAAAAAGTCACTTCACAAACAAAAAAGTTAGATGAGAAGAAAGACAGTTCTTTGTGTAGAGTCGAAATTGAAAAACCTACTGCTTCTCAAAAAAACAAAGAAAAAGAAGATCCTTATAAGGAATTAATTCAAAAGAAAAAACAGAATGCAAACTATTACCAAGAATACCTTCACAGAGGTGGTGCTAGAAATCCAGGATCTAAACCTATTCCTGAGGTAAAAAAATCTACAATTATTTTAAAAGTCTAATTATTATTATTATTATTTTTATTATTATTTTCATGTTTAAGGTCTAATTATAATTACTTTTTCTAATTATTTTCGATAAATTATTTGAAAACAGTAAGTCAAAGAAAAGTGAAAAATGTAACGGTTCGCTAATATTATTATCTTCTATTGTGATAGAATCATATCACTAAAGATAATGGTTTTGTTCAACTTTTTTTGGTGTACCTAATAAATTATTAAAGTTTTTCTTTGATATATATCTCCATTATTGCTGAAAGGTAACATTGTATAAAAAGCTGTATGAATGTAAGTCATTCGATGATGTTACAGGGAGCTGACAATTGTTTGGCTGGACTTCGCTTTTTACTATCAGGAGTTTATGACTCACTTGAAAGAGAGGAAGCTGCAGATTTGATAATAAAATATGGTGGGTGTGTAATCCATGCCATATCAAAAAAATTGGACTATCTGGTGGTGGGGGAACATGCTGGCCCATCGAAAATCGAAAAAGTATACACTACTCTTTCAAATTATATATATATTTATTTTATATATGTAGGTTGTTGCAAAATAATTTTAAATGTATCAAAAATTATAATTATTTTCACAGAGGATACATTCCTGTGTGCGAGCCCAATTACAAAGAAAATATTATCAAAAAACAATGTACATACATGACTTTAAAATAAATTACTGTAATTATTATACAACATACCACGTAAATAAGATAATAAAAAAAAAATTGATAAAGAAATCGAATGTATGAAAACAAATTCTATGTAATCATTTTTTTATAATATTCAATTAATTAAGAAGCATATATTGACTAATTATATAAACTAATTTTTTGTAGGCTATTAGCTATGGAATAAAGCAAATCAACGAAGACGAACTTCTGGATATGATACGTACTCGTCCACCAGGAAAAGCTAGTAATATTATAGTAACTAATCGCAAAAAAAAATATGAAAAACAAGAGATGGTATCCTCTCCTGTAAAAGAGCTTTCAGCAAAGACAGAACTAGAAGAGGAAATAAAAATCGATAGTAAACAACTAAAATCGTCTACACTATCCCCTAAGAAGTCACATTTAAAAGCAAGTCCAAAACGAAGCCCTCAAAAGAGTGGTAGTGCCAAAGACGCCAAAATAGAAACAAATAAAGTTGAAATTGATATAAAAAATAAGATTCCAGAAGCAAAAACAGATATTAATGTAATATACTTTTATGGAGTATCTTTTTGTTTTATGTTAAATGAAAAACAAATGATATCATTTTTTGTGCAGGAACAAACGCCAATGACAGCCCAAGCTTTAGTAGAAAAGTATCGTCCAAAGACAATGAAACAAATCATTGGAGCTCAAGATGAAAAAAGTAATGCTAATAAGCTGTACAAGTGGCTTAATAATTGGCATAAAAATCGACTTGTCAAGCATACAAAACCAGGTATTTTTCATTTATTTAAATTGAAGATATATATCAAGAACACCATGAAATATCATAGGTACTATTAAATGAGCTGTAACTCCAACGATTCAATTCAAATTGGAACAAATGAAAAAAAAAAAATTTAAAAATACTAACTCGTCTTGAAGTAATTTTATTATATTAAATAATAATCACGGTATATCCTTGAATAATTTTTTTTTCAATTTCGAAATCATGTTAGAATAAAAAATATGGAATAAAAAAAATCTATATTATTGAAAATTTTGTTAGTTTTGATAGATAATTTGTTAAAAGTGTCAAATGATTTTTAATTTGTATTTGAATTGTCTGCCCTAACAAAGATTCTCGTTTGTCTATTTTAATACATACAACACAATTTACTGATATGTATATATAAATGAAAAGTGATTCCATTAATGAAATCAACACATTAAAATTATAGAATAAAAAATTAAATATAATTTTTCAACAGCGCCATGGAAAGACCAAGATGGAGCATTTTTTAAGGCTGCGTTGCTTTCTGGTCCACCTGGAGTCGGCAAAACGACAACCGTCCAAGTAGTTTGCAATACATTAGGATTTGATTTTATTGAATTCAACGCGTCTGACACCAGAAATAAAAAACTCCTTCATGAACAAGTATCAAATATTCTATCAAATACTACTATGGTTGGATATTTTACTGGTAATTTCAAATATTTTTTCAACTTTTAAAATTTGGTATTTCTTTACCTTTTTTTCTGTTTATAGGATGGAAAATTCGAGCTTTTAAAGATAATCAAGAACAAATAAAATAAAGTTTAATTTTTTCATTATCATTAATTTTTAGCAGTTTTTTCTTCTATTTTACATTACTTATTTATTTGTTTACAATTTTCTTTATGAAAGAACTTACTATCATTGATGTTGTAGAAAAACCTGAACAAAAGCCAGAAAAGCCTACGAAAAAACACGTCTTGGTAATGGACGAAGTCGATGGAATGGCTGGAAATGAAGATCGTGGAGGCGTTCAAGAACTGATATCGTTGATCAAAAGCACATCTGTTCCTATAATTTGCATTTGCAATGATCGAAACCACCCGAAAATTCGTTCTTTGTCGAATTATACCTACGATTTGCGCTTTTCGAAACCAAAACCTGCACAAATTAAGGTCAATTTTTGTTCAGAAGAGAACATTAAATACTTGCATTCGCCATTAAAAATGACTAAATGTCTTCAAAGATTAACTTCAAAAAGAATGATCAAAATTTTGTGTCCCTCTTAATTATTTCGACAATTAAAATAAGTTCCTTTTTCTTTTTTTAGTCAGCTATGATGTCTATTTGCTACAAAGAAGGTATCAAAATACCAAAGGAAGATCTAGATAAACTGATTATATCCTCTGATCAAGACATTCGTCAAGTAATTAATCATTTGGCGTTGTATAGTTCTAACGCTGATGTAAGTGAATTAAAAGAAAAGCCTGAGGAAAATAAGTCGATCAAGGATTTGCGACTAGGTAACTGGGACGTGGTACGCAAAGTGTTCAGCTCTGAGGAACACAAGAAGATGAGCATACATGACAAAAGTAGCTTATTCTTTCATGACTACAATATTGCACCACTATTTGTCCAGGAGAATTATTTATCTGTTGTTCCTAATGCTCCAAAGTATGATTTATTTTTATAAATATTATAAAATTTATTTTTGTTAATAAGTTAGTAAATTTGTGGGTTTTCTATAACAAAAATTATAAAGAGAACACCTTTTTTCCATGGAAATTATATAAAAAAAATAGATAAAAATCAATGTCCTGAATGATAAAATAACAATAACAAATTTCTAAAATAATTTACAGAATTTTTTAACTACAAAAAATGTATAACTTTGAAACTGGGACGCACATACTTCTTTTACGTATTTGTATAATTACAAAAAGTTTAAACATAAAAAATCGCTAAACTATTTATATCATTTCTTTACAAAAGTTATCAATCAAACTTTGAACTTTATTATTTCAAAATTATCAAAAATGCTGTTATTCAGTTATCTTGAAAAGCTGCAGAAATTATAAACAAAATTATTTTTAAGCTGTGTCCTATGCCACATTAGATAAAATATTTTAAATTTTATAATTTTGAAGAGAATGTTAATGAAACAAAAGTTAACTGTATTATTAAAAGAATAACATTACAATGCAAACTT
Source organism: Aradophagus sp. ZL-2020 (assembly GCA_022817685.1). Taxonomy (NCBI): domain Eukaryota; kingdom Metazoa; phylum Arthropoda; class Insecta; order Hymenoptera; family Scelionidae; genus Aradophagus; species Aradophagus sp. ZL-2020. Next base: position 4,411 of record JABFOV010005102.1, read on the forward strand.
TTCCATTGCAACTTTGATTTTTTATTGAAAATTTTGCATTGATAAATGTCATTACAATGATGATAGTTGTAACGTGCGCAATTATTTCAGAGAACTAACTTTAGAAAAAATAGCGGAAACTGCGGAAAGTATAGCGATTGGTGATATAATTGAAACAACGATTCGCAGAAACAACTCCTGGAGTTTATTACCAATACAAGCTATGTTCTCGCTGGTAATACCTGGTACAGTTATGTCTGGCCGACTGACTTCGCAAATCAATTTTCCTAGCTGGCTTGGCCGCAATTCGAAGCGTGGTAAGTTTGACAGGATGCTCCAGGAGTTGACTGTGCATGCACGCCTGACCACTGGTGCATCTAAGGAGGCCATCAATATGGATTATTTGAAGCTTCTGAGAGATAAGATAGTAAGACCGTTGGTTACTAGAGAACTTGATGGCGTTGATGAAGCAGTTGAGGCGATGAAAACTTATCATTTGATCAGGTGAATTTCGTATTGTTGCCTATGAACCTATAAATCTATTTACGTACCCATATGGGTATGATTTTTAACATAGAATTCCAGATAAGAACCTATATAGCTTCCTGTGTCAAATTCCTACATAAAATCCTATATTTTTTTTGTGACTGCTACTTATGGAAAATTTAGAATAGACGCGAAATTGTACTATGTTAAATGTAAAACAACCCTTTGTGCTACATATAAATTATATCATTTCAGAGAGGATCTGGACTCGATACTAGAAGTTTCTCTTTGGCCGAACGATCGAGATCCAATGCAGAGCGTTAGTAGTAAAGTAGGTTAAAAATTTTTTTATTTTTTGTACTGAAAGAGCTTACTTTACATTAGTTGCAACACGGAATAAAAGTACTTTAGTCACTCATGTGAAAGACTGCCTCAGCGAAGTAAGGGAAGTCAACTTTCACACTCGTGACCAAAAATAGCACTTTTATCCATAAATGCAAAATATACTATTTTATATTTTTTTCCTTTTTATAAATATTGCAACGTATCATTAAAAATATATCTAAACATTTATAGGTAAAATCTGCGTTTACAAGAGCGTTAAATAAAAATAGCATGGCTTATATTTATTCTGCCAGTAATATGTCAAAAAAGAAGGGATCTATCTCCTCTGAAGCTGAAGATTTCATGAAGGATCTGAATGAAGGATCTGAAAATGAGTCTGAGGAAGAAAATGACGACATAAGTAATGATAAAAGTATCAAGGTATAGTTCAGAATTTTAAAAATATAATATACATAAATTATAAAAAAATATTGTAGATCAAAAATCATGATTGTATAACAATAATATAAAATTAACATTTTTTCAGGCAAATATAACTGCGAAGAAAACAGCATCATCTATTTCAAAAGCAGGTGGTTCCAAAACCAGTAGTCGAGGAAGAGGCAGGGGTCGTGGAAAGGCATAATAATTATCTGGAATATCCAGTACTAAATCACTGATAAATTATACAGAAATATTGTCAGCTGCATCATTTACATAGTTCAATTTTTTACACTTAATTTATTTTATCAGCTTTATTTTTTTTACAGTTTATTTTCAAAACTTTTGTTTATTTTTTTTTTTTATTTGAGTTTATTATATACATTACTTTAATGTGTTAAGAAAATATCGATTTAATCATATAGTCGAGTATTACAAATAAAGAATGTAGTATTTTTTACGCATTCTATCTTTAATTTAAATATTCCTTGTGTAAATTTAATATTGCTTGGAAATGCTGCATAAGTAAAAATATTTTGCTAACAATATTTGTTAATTTTATTCATTTGTCATGTGTGTGTTCATGAATATCTCTTTTATTCAAGGATGTCAAGAACGAAGTGAATCAAAACAAAGTATTAAAATCTATTTTATTTTCCATCTGAATCAAAACGAATTCAAGAAAAAAAAATTGTGTGCAATACTTTATTTTCATCAAGTATTGTTACGTTTCAATTCATATCCTTGTTTTTTTATTACTATTACTTACTTGTAAGACATTTTTAACAAGGAATTTTAATTATATTTCATACACTAAAAAAAATCATAAACGAAACCTGGTTGAACGATGTGTATGAAATTATATAACTTCATTTCTAAGGAACTTTACAGACAATACACATTGTGAATCCAGTTGTGAGTCCAGTAAAATTACAACATACATAGTGTAATTCAGTTGCCACAACTTTTATGAAATTTCACATAAAAAAATATAAAATGTTTGTCAAAACATTTTGTGTTTTTGAAAATATTTCATAAAATATGTAGTTTTATATTTTTCGTGTAAAGGAAGTCTTGTAATTTTACACAGGGGTAAGATTTACAGTAAAAGCTTTAGTCGCAGCTAAATCTTCAACCAAAGTCTAGCTGATTCTTAAGTTACACTGAAATTACCAGATGGTTTGGGCACTATTTCTCTCAGTATAATTATAGTATATTTTTTTCATCAATGTAGACAAAAAAGGTTATTGAAAATCAATTTATATTTTATGTTTTTACTCAATTACTAAACAAACCTCCATGTACATAGTTCACATGTATGAAATTTTGTAATTTACATTTGTATATCATCTATAATTTAATTGTTTTAATAAAAATCAATGTACATTCTCTGTCACAAGTGCCTCCGATCTTTTAACGTTCGAATTATCTATTTTGGACAATCTGAAAACAAAAATTAGGTTCTTAGTAAGACATTTTTTTCCCCAATATAAATCTAATGTATTATTACAGAAATTCGAGTTAGAATTGTACCTCTTTGAGTTTGAGTCCAACCAATGTGTTCCTGATTTTTAGCATTCTCTGCCTTGAGCCATTCGTGAAGTGGTTTAAAATATTCCAAAAGACCACTGGAATTCATTTCCCGCTGGCCAATTATTGTTTCGAGAACATCAGGCCATGGTTTCGAAGATCCCAGTTTCATGCCAGATCTAAAATTGAATATTAAAGATTCAATATTGAACTATCATAATAAAAAATAGTGCGTCGTTATATTTAAACATATTTAACTTTGATGTTTTTTCCAAACATAATATAATCTTGTTAATTCATTTACAATTAAAATACCACCTACTTGAGCTTATTTCCAGCCTTTGTAGATTCAGTGATATCACATAAATGTAAAGGTTTACTGTTTTCGTCGTTAGGATTAAATTCGCCTGCCTCTATACAAAGTTCTCTGTGCAATTGAAATTCCAAGATAGTACTGACAAAGTATCTAAGATACGTACAATCGACTGCAATATGGTATTCCGTGCCAGCATCGAAATCACTATTGCTTCTCTCTTTAGGTGATTTAATTCCTTGGATATCTTCGCTCAGTTTCCACCTTTAACATATATGTAATACTTCTTCATAATAACAATAATATGAAGTATAATTAAAAAAAAGAAAAAAAAACAAGGGTTTTATCGTTAAAACCCGTGTTAATTTACATTTAAATACTACTCTTTTTGTGTAAAATAAATCTAAAATAATCTTTTCACAGTAAAATTTAGTGGCACATTTTTCTGGATTTACTCATATAAAACTTTTAATGACTGATTGACCTTCATTTGTAGTAATTCCGTGAACATTGTATTTCATAGTGAACTGACTGTGAAACCGTGAAATCACGAGTGATTGACATGTGAATCTCTGGTGATTTGCTAATGATTATCTATAAACTTACATTTTTCAATATAATCTTGAAATGTGTATCACAGTTATATAACAATGCAATCAATAAACAAAGAATTTATTGTCAGTTGACAATGAGTACAAATGCATAGCTTACAAGAAATTTTATATGAGTTTTTGAGTATTGGATAATCATCAGCGATTCATGTGTCAATAACTCGCGAACACACGACAAAATCACTTTGAAATGTTGTCTACAAAGACCTTTTTGAATAAAAGGTGGAAAAAGAAAAATACAGACAGTAGTCCAAAAAATGGAGTAGTCATTACCAATGGCAGTTGTACTGGTTGCTATTAATTTTGTTTTGGTATACATCCCAGCGCCATTTCTCCATAACATAAGCGAAGGGCAAGTTTACTACTCTGTCCAGAGCCTTAAAATAGAGATTGTTAATGTTAAGTTGGGGATCATTAACATCAGCTTTTAATAGGTCTAGCTTTTTTAGATGACTGGGCGTCATGGCGCTGAGTGCCACTAGGTCACCGATAGCCTCGCGGAAGCCTGGGTTCGCCGGATTCTTGAAAACAAAGCGCTGGTTTTTGTAGTGCATGAAGTACTGAATCACTCCAATTTGGTTGTGTGCAAGACGAAAGTCTTCCATCGAGACCTTGGCGCATTTGCTTACACGGTAATTTTCACCATCGTTCATGTCCCAGGGCATCGATTCGCAGACAATATTCCGATCAGTCGGTTTGCTGAAGATAGATTTTTTCCAAAAACTTTCTGGTAAGCTGGGTAAGCCCATTGAGATGAAACTCGCTTCTGCCAAACGGTACATCTTTTTGGGCGTTATACCTGAATAAAACAATGATATAATGAAATAACATCTTCAACATGTTGTTTGGAATTTGCAACAGGAAATTAAAGTATAGATACCGACATTTATGCTAATCAAATGTGTTGACCAACAAAGTACTGTATCAGTTGACATAGAATGCATCAAATACGAACCTTGTTTAATCATTTCATCAGTCACATCAGTAGGTTTCTTATCCGGAAACGGTGCAGTAAGGTTGGCAATGTTAGACCATTTTTCTGACCACATGTCGCCAACTAGGTGCCCGGGGATAGGACCATCTTTGGACACGATGTCGCCGTATTGTTTCCTAAGAGCATACCTGACATAGGTATGTAATTGAATATAGAAAGGTTTAACTTCTTGCCAAAGAGCATCTGTAAGGAAAACAAATTACAAGCATATTTCAAAATTTGATTTTAAAATTAATCTTTAAAAACAATAGCAGAATTTATTTAATTATCTAGATGAAATCGCAGCAAAATTAACATTTTAGATAAGATGTTAAAATGTCACCTTAACTAAGTATACACGAAGAAAATAGTTTACATGATTTTTATCGAACTGTTATTGAAATAATGGCATTTGCTGGCGAAAGTTTAGCAAAGTCTTTCGATTATCCAGTAAAAAAAGTTGTTTTATGATTCGTTAAATTGTCTATGAACAGTGTTTGCCCACCTTGTGTTATACTGTTCAGTTAAAATATTGTAAACTTCTTTCTCCGTGTAAAACCAAACGACAAATGACCTAACCGATTTTTCGGGTGAAATTGTCGTCTTCGTAATCCCTGAGCCATCCAACAGTCATGTCGGTGTAATTATGAAGTTTGGCAGCCTCAGTAAGCAGCTGCACATATTTGGGGAAGTTCTGCAAAATGGCTTTACCGCTGACGTCGTGCCACTTGGTCCAGACGTATTCAAGTTGGTCAGGATCTCGACTGCTGGCCATAATTCCAGTCAATTCCGGCCTAAGTGTAAGATTACATTTCTTCTCGTCTTTGTAGTCACAGATCGTCAGTGTGTTCAAAAGCTTCTCTGCTCGACTTAGAATCTGCTCGGTCTCAATAAATGACTGCAAAGATTGAATAATTCAGCGTCGAATCAACGATGATAAACAAAACAATGTCCGTCTTCAACGTGACATTATCACTTTTAACAAGTTTCAATCTCGCAGTTTTCAGTCTCTATAATTGAATTGAATCCTAAAAAAGGTGGTTAATAATCGAAAAATAGCTGAGTACACGGGAAAAAATTGTCATCAAAAGTACGATTTATTAAATGTTATCTCGCAAATCTAACAATTTATACATTTTATTTAGTTAAATTTGGAATTAACTGTACATGATTAATTATTTTTCAAGTATGGAATGGTCAAATACTTAATGTTCTATTGTTGCCTGAAAGTTAACTTTTATTTATTGTTACTTCAATTTACGGTGAAGGGGGTATACTGATAAAATCAAGTAAAAGTTAAAATTAACATTATAACTACTCATCACTTTATGGCGGAAAACGAAATCGTAGCCATTTATCGAAATAATGTAATTATTTGTAAACGGTTACAAACAGATTACATAAATTCTACAAAAAATAATGAAAAAAAAAAAAAAATAAATAAATAAAATTGATCTTAATATATTCAATAGAATTACCTATTTACATAGGGAGGTTTTTCACTGAGGATTTAAGAATAGAAGCTGGTTTTCCCAGCCATCAAAGTAGTAAAAAAGCGATAGTTTGATTAGAAATCATATTTATATAAAGGAATATGATTCTTTATAAATATTATTTCTCGAAAAATAAGATTTCTTTCTCTTAGATTGTTTTTTAATATTTAAATGCCATTTAAATACTAAAAGCACTTTAAAACTTTTCTTTTTGCACAATAAAAACACAATTTTTCAATTGCAAATAAATCGGTAAATTTATTTGAAATAAATTTAACGGTCATTTTCGTATTAATTATTGATTGAATTTTACGTCTTTCGGTAAGATTTGAACACCGATGAAGCTGAGTTTGCAAAACTGCCTCCTAAGTTTCTCATCTGCTAAATCTTGCCACTTGAGTTTGCTGATCTGATTGAAGACTTGTTTCCTGAAGTCTGACCCTTCTGCTAATACTTTTAACTTGACTTCGAGATTCGCATCAGTCAAGTTCGTCTCGTAATTCCAATCAACATTTTTCTCTTTAGTCTTCCATTCATTTAATTGCTTTTCAAATGATCGAAGAATATCCTCGGCATAACTATGATCCAACGGATGCTCGCTAGGTTTCTCTGTCTTTTCTGTTTTTTCGGTTGTGTCCGTGGGTACGCTCTTCGCCAAGACGACCACAATCAGAACTATCGCTAGTTCTTGCAGCGGTATCAGCTTCATCGTTAAAGTTCTAACGTAATAAATAAGATTCCTTTTTTGTTAAAACTGAATAAAATTTGTCAAAAAAACAAAAACAGAAAAAATGGGACAAGCCAACACTGTTTTTTTCATTTATTTTTCTCTTCATGTTATTAAACTTTTAAATCATAATTTTGAAATTGAAAAAATATTAATTTTTTGTGACAAAAAATATCTAAAAAATACCAAAGTTTAACTTAAATTATTCCAATTTGTATTCAATTAATTTTAAATATCCAGATTTTTTTGTTAAAAACATATTTGTTAATTTGTAAAAATCAAATTCGCATTCGACTCAGTTATCCGATAGATCCAAGTTGTTCAGTCAAGTGAACACGCTATTAATTCAACAGTCAACCGTAATTCAACGTCGACTTGGAATGTTAACTCAATCTTGATTTAGTTGTTTACCAGAGTTTAGCGCCAACGTTGATTCATCCCAATAGGACGTTGAAGTATATTCATTTATGTTTGTACTCACATAAAATATAAGCAATATAAAACCAATACTATTCAATTAACTTATAATAATAAAATATTACAAAAATATTATAAGTCTTTCAAAGAAAAATGTAATTTTGTTTAATTTTTGTTTATTTTTAAACTAAATAAAAAAATCAGACTTTTGTCTAATTTAGATGAAACACTGTTTCTACCAAGTTATTCAATTTCCTAATGTTTTAAGAAGAGGTTCTCATGTAAAATTTTCAAACAAATAATAATAATAGTAATAATAATGATAACAATAATAACAATAATTAATAAAATAAAAAAAATGCAACAAAGAAATTTTTAAATGCAAAAAAAATTTTTTGCAAGTATAAAAAACAAGTATGAAGTATAAAAAACTCTAAAAAAAAATTTTTTTTGGTCAAAATTGGTTAAGTTACTTTTTCAGTTGGCCGAAAATCGGGAAACCCATAATTTTCTAATTCTGGATGAATTTTTTCCGTTTTTCTTAGGGCCGCCATATTGGATCGGCCATTTTGAGCATTGCGTGCACTTGCGTTCAATTTTCGAATTTTAACTTTTGTTTCGATAACGGATAACATTTTTTAACAAAATGTTTGTTTCATCTGTTTGTTGTAAGACCCTAAAATGGAAAAAAGGTCTAAAAGTCGACCTCAAAATTGGGGATCGAATCAGAATGTAAATTTTTAAATCATTGCCACGTTTTTAGATGTATACTTCAGTGAATTTAGTTTAATTTTTGCCTCAGTTCTCTGGTTCAACGGTCAGACTGTTTCAGCCTAAAAAATTTTTAGCTTGAAATAGTATGAAAAATTCAACAGAAAAACTTAGTTCAAACTCAATTTTTCATGCACTTTCATTCCTGAAACAGTATGATTTTAGTGAGATAAATCCGACA
>JABFOV010005103.1:0-12645 GCA_022817685.1 Aradophagus sp. ZL-2020
ATATGAACAATCATGGTACTCATGACAGTATCTGAATTGAAAGTTAACAGCACTAATACTCTTGCTATGTTTTTTTTTTTTTCAAGCAAAAAAGCGAAATAGGAATAGGATAGGGTTTTTTGGGCCTGGGATAGTGATTAAAAAACCAGTTAGATTATTTTTTTTTTCCTTGACGAATATTAAAATAATTATACTTTTAAAATTTATTTTTTAACAAAACATAAAAAAAAAAAAAAAAAAAAAAAAAAAAAAAAAACTATTAGAATACTAAATATAAATGAAATTAATGGAAAATAATAAACGTGATTGATTCACATTAAAATTTTAGTCGGTGTCTCAATTTGACTTATGAATGAAAAATGAAAATTTAACTTTGACGGCAGGGAAGTTGAGATTAGTTTTCCGCGGGGGAAAAGTTAATGCGAAAATTGAAATGTTTATCCTTACATTCGAGTAAAGAGAATTATTGCTGACGATAAATAATAGATCGGGATGTATTTTTTCGCTAGAAATCTTCCTTTAACAGTGAGCGTTCGATTCGTATTCCTTGCCGTAAATTTTATCGTAACTCTAACCTTTCAAGACGAATGTTGGTTTCGACGTACCGTAACAAGTATGGCACACGAAAGAAGGCGAGCCTGATAAGACCGAAACATGTATTCGTTCTTATTCATGATTTATCGGAAAAAACGTTTTACCGCTAAAAAGGAACTATGAATAAGTATATTCACGTATACGCTCTTTAAAGGAATATATCCGATGTCATTACTTTTTACATTCATTAGATCTAACTTCCAGCACGCGTTCGTTAACTGTAACCATTGTGATTGTAATTTCTTAAACAAAGTGTTAAATGAAAGTGACATTACTTTTATATCGAACATATCGTTCAGTGCAATTTTATGAGATACAGTAGAAAACTATATTTCATAAACGTGTACATTTATGCAAATAGATGAATCTTATTTCTAAACAAACAAATACTTAACATTGAATTCACACGTATTGAAATGCTATTTTTTTAAAAAATTATTGCAGATATGAAAAAGTTAGGTCAATCAGTGCTATATTTAAAATCGCCAGGACTTCATTTGCAGTATCGACATTATCGGTGAGTCATTTCGTTTTGTTATAAATAATTATACACCGAATAAAAAATTCGACAAATTTAGTCAACAACTATAAGTTACCAAATTTTTCTACACCCATCTATACCATTTGTAAGTTGTTTATACCGTTTTGGCATAGTCAGCTTGCAAAAACAGTATAGACCATATTTAAATTGATATAAACTTTGTGGCTAATATTGTATAGGACAATCTTATACTAAATTAGATAGTCTTTTAATATAAAATTTATCGATTTGTTCTTACCGTGTATATTTGTTATATTCTGTCTCGAAAGTAATATAGTTTGAAAAAAATAATACTTTAATCAAACTGATTGTACACTCTTAAAATTATTTAATTTCACTGAAAATGCCAGTCTTTTTCGTGAGATCGTTTTGTACCAAAGTAAATCATGTCATTAGAAAATTGTTCATTCCATAGAAAAAGAAGTACAATTTTTTAGCAAGAAGCTTTTTGTTTGATGAAAACGTATGGTCGTTTCATTACAAAAATATTGACTCCGAAATGAAAATCGTTTTTTCTTAAAGCTAATGAATTTTGGCATTTATTGAAAATGGTTTTCGCATTCTATTAAAACAAATCGTTTTGAAGCAACATTCTATTTTTATGAGTGTACTAATCATAATTCTGCACCGCTGTATAAATTGCTACTGTTTCGTACGAGAGCAAACTGTTTATTTTTAAATTCAATGGATAACATTCGGTGCTTTGGAAGCGATGGAAATACGCATGTGCGACTGCGATGTGCAAGATCTTGCCGTTGGAGAGCACCGTGCCAAACAATCAGTCTTGGCCGGTGTATCGACCAATTCAAATGCCGCAATTGGGTCTTCTTACCAATGTTTCGGAAGATGTCACATTGGCAACGTTACGAAAACACACTAGCTCTGTAACGGATAACAAATTAATGTTTTAGCTTGAATCTACCAAATACAATTGCTTTTTAAATGATTTGATTTTGATTCAATATTTTGGATCGGAGATTATTGAAAATGTCACGAAATATAATGTGATTAATGGAAGTCCGTTTTAAAAAGGTCCATTAAAATTGAAGTACAAATTTTGAAATTGTTTTGAATAGTTCTATCCACGTATTTGAACATAAATTATAATGGACCGATGCTAGAATTTGTATTCATCAAGAAAAAAAAGTTTCAATCAATTCTTTAATAAATTTAGGAAAGTGAACTTACAAGTGATCATCTAATAATTTTTCAATAAATTTGTGGGAAAAAATTGTATAGTTTCTATGAATTGTCCTTTAATTAGGAGAAAAACTTATAAATGTAGAACAACAGGGTGGTCAGTTTGGGTTGGAAAAAAGAGATAGATGTATACAAATTGCCTGTATCGGTCTCTTTTTTCCACGAAAAACTGGCCGCCCTGTACAAGTCATAGAAACTACACAATTTTTCTCCTAAATTTATTGGCAAATTGTAGGATCGTCACTTACAAGTTCACTTTCCAAAATTTATTGTAAAAATTACTGTTAATTTTTCTTCATGTTGAATAAAAAGGTACAGGAAGTTTAATGCAGAAAATTTTGATTATATAAATATTTTTCGTGTCTTTCAAGATTTTGTTAATGCATTTTGCACGCATAGGAACACGGTTTTTTAATAACTACAAAAGAAATATAACAATTTTCATACATATACAAACATACATTTTTTATTTTTTTCACAAATGTCAATGGATATATAAAGTTAGATTTTATGGAGCACGTTGGGAAATAGAACGTAACAATCGTTATTAGGCGAAACAGAAATTCTTAGTAAAAAAAAAAAAAAAAAAAAATAATAAAAAGTTCAGTTGACGGGAAAAATTTTGAACGAAAAGAAATGGCGGAAAAAATATTACTCCTCGAATGATCATCGAAAGAAAGGAATTAGCGAAGAAGTAAGAGGAAATATTGTAATGCTCTTTTGAAAAATGCGGTGAAGAAAACTGGCCAAGCCATCAAGTCTTGAAGGGTTTTACCGTAGCCAACAATGAAAGTGCGAATTATTAGGTAGAAGTGAATAAACGTGACCTTCTTTTTATTTTTTTAACTAAACCACTGGTTCGCGATAACGTTGTTTTACGTAAAACACGGTTGTTGAACTTAACAGTCCGAAGTTTAATGGACGAGAAAAAATTGAACGAAATATCTGGTCGAATTAAATCACCATCGGAATGTCGTAAATCCATTCGAAAGCCAAGCTCAAATTTTTTGTTAAATTCTGCTTTGAAAGAAAATGTGTGGAAAACGAGCGAAGCTTGGTGATTCTGTTGTCAATTTTGAGCATACATTGGGGAATGTACATTCGGTGCAATGTGAATTTGAAACGCAATTTGAAAATGGGTTGCCTTGACGAAGATAAAAAGTTAATACTACGGAAAAGTCCAGCTACAGTTAAACTGATCAATTATTTACAAAGCCTTTCATCTCAGCGGCGAAATCATAACGCGTCTTTTGAGACACTACAACGGAGATCCGGTTATCAATTCTCAGCGGAGTAGTCACTATCATCAATCATTTATTACAAATCCTAAGAGAAATTGGATTTGATATATAAGGTAAACTGATTAAAGGAAGAATCACCGGTATGTGCAATCAAAACTGTACAAAAATAATAGCCAAGCAATCATCTACTAATTAATTAACATTAAGAATGCAGTTGTTGGTAATAAATAAATGCATTTTATAAATTTTCAAGGAAAATACATATGTTTGAAGTTAATGGTAATTAGACTTCATCAGTGAGAACAAAAGGAATATGAGATTAAAGAATACAACACAAGTGGATTACGAATATATAATCGTAATCGGTGTAATTCACTATGAATAATGTCAGATACATCAAAGAGATTATATTCTGGCAGTGCAAGATTACAGTTTCGCATTGGTGCGAGGATTCTCTTACCGTCTTCTAATATCTAGTCCAATCTTACAAGCTTTTGCAGGTTCGATACCGAATCTGTATGCACGCTTACAACCTAGTTTTGATGTTTCTGTAGATTTTAAAAGATTCAAAGGAAGTCTTGAGCTTTTACAGCAAAATAGATTGAATACGAAATAAGGTAATTATTCGTATGCTGGAAGAAATGACATATTTTGTACAAAAAAATTTTATACAATAACAACGTTTCAATGCTAACATTTATTATGCATTTTGCGATGATTATGTGAAATATGATTTAATACAAATACAAATATTTTCGTATTTTTTTTTTTTTTAATAGTACTAAAAAGTTTTAAGTCAGTATTATATACAGCTATTAAAATTTCATGTAAAAAACAAAAAAATCTTTACAAATTTTTTATAAATAAAATGAATGATTTGTCGGTATAGTCAAAGAAATTGAAACGTCAATTTTTAGTTCAGAAACATACTATCTCATGATACTTTCTGTTGAATCACGTAAGAATTTTGAGACTGTATTGTTTTAAACTAAAAATCGAAATACTATCTTTTTTGTGTAAACTGATGACTTGTGATTATTTAACTACTTCATATTTGTTTTTTAAATAATTAAAAAACTAATCATTGCAAACAGGGTCATTAATTTTATTAAAAAAGATAATTTACTCATATTTGGCTATATAGTAATATGAAAACCAATGTGAGCAAGGTTCTTATTTTTCTTCTCTCTTTCAAAAACACTATTGACGTGATATTCAGCATGCAATTATTTTTTATCAAATAAGCTTTTAGCTATAAAATTTGATGACAGTTGCATTCAACAAAGCTCCAGCTCACACATTTCACGTCCCGAATTCAAACTTAAAGGTTAAACTTGGTCCAGCAACAACTGTTATATATTACACAAAAATTGTACACGAAATTGTTCGCCCTACCTCGGAGTAAGACGACCGTGGATTTCCATTACATATCCAGAAACGGAAATTCCACGAAGAATTTACATATTAAACTCTTAATGTGATTTATGCGCCTAAATCCCGGATCCGCGGGCTAAGAAATCATTTGAAAAAAAGGCTCACTTTTTCCAATCTTATACAATTCAAGCAGATAGATGCGAAGTAGCTCACATATTTTTGAAATAAAACATTGAAACGAGGGTGGACGGGGATATTCGTCGGGAAGAATTTGAACAATGCCGGGCCGGGGCGCGAGGGTATTTCCGACAAACATGCGCGAATAATTTTACGGAAGAATAGAGACTCGATTTATTCCCATAATCAGAAAACGCTTCCCCCGAAGTTCGCGCGCGAACACTACTTACGTCAATTCTCCCTCCCGGCACTAAAACGCTTTATTTCTTCATTGCTTTTCGTTGTCGGATCGGCGCATTAGCAAAAACGTCATAATTCATAGGAGAGTTTTCAAAATAATAATAAAACGTTGCGATCCTCGCGAGTACAAGGGCGCCGAGGTTTTATTTGCCACCGCCATCGTGCGTGAAATCGCTCGTCGTTTTATCGAGTACGGCTTCGCTTGTTCGCAGATACTTTCAGTGTTTGCCCTCGGCGCGCGATCGCAGCTTGAGATGATCCTATGCTTCGATTGCATGAATCTCTATAACAGGTATTATATTATCTTCATACGATATTCATTAACCCCATGATTTTTCCCGTACTTTTTGCTAGAGGAAACTAAAAGAAATTCTGATTAAATAGTTGAATCGTGCTAAATCAAATTCAGTTAAATTGTCCAACTGTTACTAAAGTACAATGAGGTTTTCAAATTTACAGATTTATAAGTTCAAATAATTTTGTTTCAATTGAAATGCTTTAGAATTGCTTTTGTAAATCATAAAAATTTCAACAGTTTGCATAATCTTATGCATAACTGTAACGTTAACATATTTTTTTCAACGGATAATATTAATTTAAAGTTATGTTTAAATTAAATGCGTTTCATATTATTTAAATTGCAGTTCAAATGGATTGTCTTGTCATGACTGTTGGTTAAACAAAAATATGTAAAGCTTGAACAATGTTCGAGGTTTTATTATATTGTTTAAAAAAAGAACCAGTTGCGGTAGTCAAATCAAAATTTCAATATAAAAGCACTTGTGGGTAGTATTAAATAACAAAAGCGGGCGATTATTCAGAATTTAGTACACTTTAATAATTTTTCCACGTGGTTTTCCGAACGAAAATTCTTGGTCGACTCCGTTATTATTTTATCGTACCATCGAGCTTGGAGTAGATAAGAGGAAAGACTCGATAAAAGGTCAATAATTTACGCCGATGCGCGGTTTCGAGTCTCACGATATCTTTTTTTTTGTGCCTTTAAAACTTTTCGACGGTTCCTCCACTTCAATTTATTTTGATTTCACGACTGTATTGCAACGTGCTTTCTGCGTCTCGTTTCTTATTTTATTTACACAGCCATATTCAATTTGAATAATTATCAGTCGTTTCCATATATACTTGCAAATTTGTCAACTGTTTGCAACGTTAGCAGTTTAATTGAATTAGTTTAAACAAACTTCTTTTATAAAAGTATTGGCGGAGAATAAAATTTAATTAGTTTACTGAAAATACTGAAAATAAACATTCACTTTATTCATCCGCCAGTTGTTTTTAAATTAAAGGTAAAAGTAATATTAAACTGGAGCGACTCGTTCATCTGTCTTCTTTGGATGTAAACAATTCTTAAGTGAGCCCTGGAAATTACACAAATTTTCAATAACTGAATAGAACGCGCCGACTGAAAATTGGCTTCATGACAATAATTCCTATTTAATCTCGTTACCGTATTAATTGGACAGTCCTTTTTATATCGCGCAAATAAATATTTAACAATAATATTACAATATTACATTAGTCGTGAATATTCTTCGCCGACGTTAATGAGATTTCCCTTTATTTATTTAGCATATTAACGAATTTCAAGTCGTTTCATTTTCGATGCCGTCGAGAGTTTATGGAACGGCGAAACGCTACGAAGTTACAGTTATTTTTCAACAAGTTTTAATGGCAAGAAACAAGTTATTATTACGAGATCTGTGCATTAGTATTGATAAAAGACGAACAAAGTATTTCAATAGTTCAAATCCCGACTTCGTAGAAATTAATATGCTCTCGAATTGCGAAAGTATACGTAACTCGAGTTATAAATTCCAAGTAAAAGCTACGGAATTAATTAACATCTATATTAATACAATGCCGTTTTGATGAAGAAACAATCTTTAACAAAGGTTGAAACAGGTTTAGATATTAACATTTTGAAATTAACATTTTGTTATATGAATACATTTTATTTATTTAAATAAGAATAGCCAACTAAAAAAATTTGACAGATACACGGGGAAAAAAGTCAAATTGAAACAGCATTGAAACTGATTCCAACCTCAAAATGTAAATCTAAGATTTTCTTATTTTAAACCTGATTTTTTAATCGGGTTTTTTAAATTATACTATTCCACAATTAACAATTTTTAATCAGAAATTCATGTATTTGATATTCGTGCTTGTAATGTTTCTCTTACTATTATGCATTGTTTATCTAACTATTTATTATGCGTGTACTTGCGTGTAAAAAATACATATCTTTCATGGAGCAGACGAATGGTTATATTATTTGTACAAACTTGTGTGTGTAAAACCACGTGCTCATTACTGCGGTGCTTTAGCCAAATCGCAGGCATTTTCTTGGACAAAAAGAGTGGCTGGATTTTACCACAGTTATATGCTCGTTTGTTGGCGAAAATATCCCTTTAGCCATCAGCAGGAATTTATGACATTCTTAGATGAGATATCACTGACAAACATACTTCTGCTTCAGAAATAACAATTAATATTACTTTACTTAAATTTTCAACTTGAACTTTTTGCGTCCAACAGTTAATGATTCTTATAACTAATTATGGTTGTCAAAAATGAATTAAAATTCAATTAATTAAGTTTTTGATATCAAAGTGTTACAAAAAAAAATTTGCCTTTTCATTGATAAGCAAACTGCTCTTTTTAGTGTGTACAGAATCGAATACAAAATCAAAAATATTTTTATTAATGTTAATGTCAAAAGTTTTTTAAATTCGCAGCATTTCATACTCGTAGTTTGTATATTGAAAAGTAACAATATCCCACACAGTAATCAAATATCGTGACACTACTGAAACATTCAAACTTTCTGTATAAATTACAACTTGAATTATTTGTATAAATCAAAGATAAATCACGTGATTCATTATATATTCATGTCACGCTTTGCTAAGAACCTTTTTATTAATTAAACAGTTGCAAAGTATACAATATTGCGTGTACAACATCAAAGTATACATGCGTGTATTATTAGATGCCATTGATTGTTAGCAGCTCAGTATCAATCACTAATTAGCTAGCCTTTCACTGCGCTGCTATAGATTTACCCGTTTGTATCGTAATTAGTGTTCTTTAGATTTGAATGAATATGTCATTTAAAATTAAAAAAAACACTACGTACGTAAATTTAAATATAATATGAAGTAACATTTCAATTTAGTAATGCACAATTTCAATACTTGAAACATAAAAACAAGTATGAACACAGCTGCGAAAAATCCTAGTAATATTCAAGTTGAAAATTTACAAAATAAAAAATTACTTCCACTATTCCGACAAATTTTAGAATACAAACAATCCATTTTTTATAAAAAGCATGCAAAATTCCTAAAGAATATATTACTGCAAACAATTGTCAAATATTTTCTAGTTGAATTTTCAAAGAGGACAAAAATTACATTCACTTAAAAATTCCCTTTTACGTTGGATTGTGACCATTTAATATTAAAATTAACGAAAAGTGCAAATAACGCACGGTGGCGACTGCGGAGAAATTATAAATTATGGTTGACCCGTTAGAATATTCAACGTAAGCAAATGAGATGCATCGAATAGACACAGGCAGTTGGCTTGTAAAATATGCGGCGAATATCGAAAATGCCGGTCATAGCGCGGGATCGGAGGCATTGTCCTGTCGAATCTCGGCATTATATCGGTAAACGAAAAAACGAAGACAAAGGTCGAGCCGTGAACGAAGCGAAAGAGACGGCTTCGGGTTAGAAAAGAATGGATGAAATAGCCTACGAATGGAAACCGTATGATTTGTAGCAAAGGTACACGCGTATAATGCTGTCCCAGGAAGATGGATAGTTTTACTTGCCCCATTCCTCCGCCGTGCACGGATTTCGCTCGCAACTTTGATTCGATCTTACGCGTTCCTTCAAACACATACATTCAACGAATGCTTTATACGCTCAGTCGAGCCGTGCAAAATTTTTATTCCCAAAATAAGATTGATCTATATTGACCGTTTCGATACGAATAGTAATCACAAGTTCAACGACTTGGCGCGACAACTTTTGCCGCTGAATTTGAGCCCGAAGTGATGGCATTCATGTATCTTCCGATGTTTGATTTTTACCCACAGATTTATATACAAATGTTAATCTTGCGAAAATTTTCAAAAATTTGATAACGTTTATATTTATTTATTTTATTTTATTATTACTTTTTTCATAAAGGTTATCGAATTTGAAAACAAATTCAATCACTTGAAGATTTTTGTGAAAAATGATGTTACAGAAAAGATTTAAAAGTTCACATTGTTCATTCTTTGTTATTTCGATGCTACTATATCATCGTAGTTAAATAATCAGCAATTGCTCTGCATCATAACAAATGACATTGTCGGCCACGAGGCGGCCTTGTTCTTAATAGTTGAGCAAACTCGTAACGTAATTTACATCACAACGGACACACGATGTAACGGCAAGTAAGGGCGACTCTGACAGTTAACCAAAGTTGTAACTTTTCTATAGTTTACTAACGAAAAGTTAAGATGCCAGCCTAAGTGGATTACACGTGTTCGAATATCTTGTCCGTTCAGGTCCAATGAATTTGACAGTCGTTAAGTATTTTACACTCGGATTAATATTGCTAATCCGAATGTAACTTAAACAAAAAAATATTTGATGCAACTATTGGAAAAGTGCTTTGACACGACGAGAAAAAATTAGTGTATCAAACGCAGAGTATATTGTAACAAAAACACTGAATCGTAAACATCGAAAAGGACTAAAGAAAGTTTATGAATTGAACATTTATATTTGTATTCGAATGTTTTTTAATTTCAATATATGTTGTATGTGTAGATTATAAGATATGTAAAAATTTAATTGAAATAATCTATCGACAATGTTATAATTACTATGTTATATGTTATAATTACACAATGTTATAATTATTGATATTTTAGATTGCTTGCAATTTCAGGAGTTTTATATTGCGTAGGTTGTGGTGTGGGTCGAATTCTCACATCAACATACATGTAATTTAACGCATGTAACATGTAATGTATCATAGATACCTTTAACGTATGAATTGTACATAATACGTGGTAGGGAAAGGTCGTGCAACATCAATCTATCTTTTCTTTTCTATCATTTTAAATGCTGATATCGATTTTTTACCAAGGGATTACTCTTGGAAAAATCTTTTTTAAGATTTTTCCAAGATGTCTATTAAATTTTTTCAAAATCGTCTAAAATGGACTGAATACTGTTCGCTGCACCTCAAAGAGCGTATAAACAAAGATTCAGACTCAGCGGTCAATTTGGGACTGAAATATGGAAAATCGATTTTAACTTTTTCACTCCTCCAGATGTGCACCTTTGAAAAAATCTCAAAAAATTGAAAAAATATACAATTTTTAGTGATCGGCTAAAATCAATCAAATTTTTTTCCTTAAACCTCAGGGAGTATCTATACGAAGTTCCAGACCAAATGGCCCAGTTGAAAACGAAATATAAAAAATCGATTTTTCGACACGTGGTTTATTTTGTTCGAAAACAAACTCATCATAGGGCATAGAATTTGGCAAATTTTTAAAGTTCGTTTTGAGCTCTGCATTTATGTTTCTTCGCCTTGTTTTGCAATCTCGGCGAAGCCAATATAGTCACCGAATTGTTATTGAAATTTTGATTTTTCATCCATCCTGATTAAAATACATATTTTTACTTTCGAAAAATTAGATTGTGTAACAACTTTAGATTCCGCTTTGAAAAGAAAGTTCGTTTTTAAATATGCTATATATGTGTACAATTCTTAACTCGAGTACAAACATTACAGGCTTATAACTGAAAGGAAAGTGTAGAAATTACATCTCGGAAGTAATAACCATGAGGTTAATCAGGAATAAACGCTAAACCGTATTATATAATTCAATTTAATCTTCGTATTTCAAACGTGAAAGAATGTGTTTAAAATGCTAATTGCATGAGAAAATACAGAATTTACTTGATGTTTCTTTATGAAAAGGGATTTAAAGTCCGTTATTCAGTTGGCATTATAAACTTCACATATCTAATTTGCTTTAAACATGACAAATAGAAAACGTGATCTCCGGCGAGCTTAACTCAATAGCATTTAACATTGTTTCTCTTCATGAAAAACATTGTCAACGTACATGCTTATGTGCATTATATTTAAGAATATACCGTTGTAAAATTGCAGAGTATTTCTTGAAAATTATTAAAAAATATAAGAAACTGCAAGTTAATACACGGTAATCCTTCTTGAAGAGATTTAGACTTATGAATAAGTATTAATAATATGATAGAATTTGAATTATTTAAGATATTTTTAAAAATCTCTGTAAATAATAATAAATAAAATATTAAATAACATTATTTTACATTTTCAATCATAAATGCAACGAAATTACGAAAATTTACAAACTGAAGTGTGAATGAATTATATTTTCCATTATGTGGCTATCACGAATAAAAGAAATATACAATTAATCAAATTTGATAGGTCATTGTTACCCTGTGATCGAAAACTATTTAGCTCTGTCGAATATATATATAACAATTTATTTAATTGGTTCAATTATAGAATGTATTCAACCACGAATATATCCATTTATATACTGATTGCGCATACCATTTTTCTCAATACGTAAACGAAATATTTGTTGTATTAACAAATTTGGTATTTGGTATAACAATTATTTCCCCCCTTGTATAATTATTCGTAAACCACAATATTTCGATTGCACAGTAATAAGTAATACTTCATTAACATTTGTCTCTATATTTGAGGTCTCGTTTTAATTACACGTCGATTTTATGGATTGAGCTATACTTAATTATAGTCAAATTGCAGCAGCGTTTCATTTATTTTCGAGGCTCGCAATATTGGACAATCGCATTTCTTCATTAATAAATATAAGACGCAACGCGTTCGTGTTCTACTTGAACTCTCGCTGCTCGAATGGAGCTGAATACATTGGGTGGGAGTAGGAGAGTGTGCGTGAAAGAGAGATAGCATCGAGAGAGCGAATGAAGGGGCGTCTATTATTCCGTTAAGACAGCATCGACCGAGCTGCCATTCAGGCTTCTGTACGGATGCACGTACCATTGTCTAATGCAAGCTATAGGTATCTGAATATCAATTGACCATTTGATTGATACGTCGATCCGTGGCGCGATCGGAACTTCAACGAGCGTCGTGCAAAAACGTCGGCACGCTTTTAAAGCAACTTCCGAAATGCTCCATTCATTTCGCACATCTCAAAAG
>JABFOV010005104.1:0-12643 GCA_022817685.1 Aradophagus sp. ZL-2020
AAGTACACGTCCGCAATTTAGCACGTTAGTTTTGCAAATTATTTTCAAAGTGGTGGACTTTTTTTAATGGAATGAAAACATTTGAATAAGTCGATCACTTTGGATGCTGATCAACGAGGGACAAATCAACATTTGTGAAAAAATTTATAATCAAGCAAGTTCTAGCACAGCAGGCTTCAGTTTGAATGAATTCAATTATTTCACCTTCTTTTTTCCATGGCGAAAAAAATGTGTCTACGCAAGGCCTTTACGATGAATTTGGCACAGATCCAAACATTCGGCATTGCAGCCTTTTTGTGCGAAAGGGAAGAAAGGGGACAAAAAGTTGACATATGTTGAACACGTGATGTACTGTTATGACACGAGGTGGTGCTGCGTTTCGGGTTATTGGTCATTACCTTCTAAGATCTGCTCGCCTAAAAAGTCGGCCTGCAATCGACTTTTCAAATAGCCGGCTGTATTATGGCTCGCTCGGAACCGCTGCTTTTTAATGAATAATAACTTCTGTTTCACTTTTTCTTTCGCTCCCTTTTTTTTTTTTTTTCTTCGTTTCAATTTCTTACGACCGTTGCTTTCAAATCGTTGCCGGACAGTACGTCGGCGTATGGAAAAATTGAATTATTTTAATGTTAACAAAAACAAAAGTTACTTGAAAAAAGTATCAGTGTTGTTTATTTCTTCAAAATTCGTATTTAAATGAACATTTTTTTATCAAGTAAAAAGATTAAAGTCGTAAGATTTGTATAATTTTGTATCTTTCATCAAGGTATGGAATGTTCGTTTTTTCAATATTGTGATTTTGAAGTGCTAGTTATTTCCACACACAAAAGCACCACCGTGACGAGATCGGTGGCCGAGGGCGCTCGCGTCGGAGAAAATGACAATGAGCGAGCGGCCGCGGGGGACCGATTCGATTCGATTCGATTCGATTCGACTCGACTCGACTCGCCGAGATCTCGGCGCCGAGATAAAAAAGCTCGTCACGGACGGGCCATTGTTGTTGCCGGCGAATTATGCCATTGTGCTGCACTTTCGGGCCACGAATTCGAGCCGCCGGAACGCGGCCTCGAATTTCGTTTGGAATTTCGTTCTTTCCCATCACGCCGTGCATTATTTAACTTTTCTTGCAGTTTCAACATTTTTTCGTATCCCTTCTATTGTTTTTTTCCTTTTTCTTCTTTAAATTTTTATTTGCATTAGACATTTCCGAACATTTTTTATTCCGCTTGTCTGAAAAACTTGAAAAATTTTTCTTCCCTTCTCCAATTTTTTTTCTTTCTTCTTAATTTTATCTTAGAATATTAAAAGTTGTGAGGGAATTCATTGACGAAATTTTGTTCAGTCGAGGCAACGCGTTAAAATGTAGGTCACTTATTGGATGAGCGCACCGATATTGAAGTGTTGAGCTAGGTTCCGGGAGTGGCTGTTTCCCGGCTAGAAGTATGTATGTCCAAGTTCCTACGTTCGTATTTCCGCCAAAACAAGCGAACGTTTATCGATTTTGCTTTTTTTTACCTTCCGGTTTTTTTCCACCTATCTATCCGTGGGGAAAAGGTTTTAATTTTTATTTTGAAAACAAATTTATCCAAATCTAATACGTTTCGTAAGCGTTCCCAGTTGTTCCAATTAATGTGAATTTATTTTAATGACAAGTATTAGAAAATATTAATTATTATTATTAATTGAATCGATACGTTTCTTTAATATTTCATATTGACAACGATATAGGCCGATAAATGAAATTCCATATCGTTTCGGTTAAAATAGTGTTGATCGAAAATCCGTTGGAAAATGAAAGGCCATTAATTGGCAAATGCGAGTAATGGCAAATGGATTGAAATAATAATACACGCGTCGGTCGAAGCCGAGCGTGGAAACACATAAGCGAGTGATAATTACGAGCGATAAAAGCGACGGCGTACTTTTGTGGCATTTGTCTACTTTTGTGGCGCGCCTTGGAACGCACGATCCGTCGCCGCGTGTTTTACCTACCTGGACTCCTTCAACAGTCGGCTGCCCGGCTCGAGATTCGTGCAATTATATTCGGTGATGTATTTGTGTTGGTTTATCGGCAAGCTGCAGTTAGTCGAGGGAATGCACAGTTGCAAAAAGTGCGGCCTGAGCCGGCCTATCGTGTACTTGGCTATATCCGTGAATAATACTGTTGTCGCAGCGCCAAAGCCAAACACCCCGATCTGCAACATTCACCCATTCAATTTGTCGTCATTCCAAATCAACCACTTTTCTTTCGACTCATTGATTTCAACGAAATGGCATTTTAAAATGATATAAATATGTGTATAATTGCTGTTGTATTTCTAACGACAATACTACTGGATGAAATTATTCTCACCTTTGCGTAAGCACTTAAAATCCATGGTGGAATGGTGTAGCCGAACAAAATGGTATCGGACTTGTTACCCAGTTTCCTTCCATGCAGGTACTCGCATGTGATCATCTGAAAAGGCGAGCAAAAGTTTGACTGTTACAATATTTTTAATTTTAAAAATTAAGGATATTAAAATAAAAAAAACATTTAATTTATACATACAAACAGGTTCAATGGAAATAAATGGGCGCGAAAGGAAGAAGAAAAAGTGGGATTGGGTCGCGTCCCGCAGTTGCAGCCCCGGCTCGATGAAAAATTTCGCAGCCACGTCGAAAGTTATCGCATCGCGCCACGGCATTTTTCATCGCGCACTTTTCGACGCAGACACACGACCTTCGTTCTGGAGAACATTAGATGGAAGCTTGTTCGTCTTCGCGCGGACTGCGTGAAATATGAGTGGACGGTTGGCGCGCGCAAATAAGCGGGTTCAACGCTTCGAGATAATGCCGGCCGAGTAAATACCGTATACCTGTTTGAATTTCGTGGGGGCCATTCGTTCGACTCGCGCGACTCTCCTCCGACCGTTAATTCTGCGTTCGCGTTTCACGGCGACTCGCGCGACCAGCATTTTTCTTTCTTCCATTGCGCCTCGAATATTCCAATTTCTATCTCATTTTCAAAAAGTCACATTTTTACTCTACTCCGGAGCGAACGAATTCTTTTGAACCCTACTTTTCAAAGTTCATTCGACCTTTGAAAAGTGCAAAATTTCTTTTTTCAAAAAATATACTAATTTTTACTTTTACAACAGAAGAATATCTCGCTTTTGTAATAATAATTTTCAACATCAATAACGATTTTTCAATGTTGTTTAATTTGATTTTTGACATTGATTAAACCCGTCTCTTAATGGCAATGAACACATTTGTTTGTTGTCTATTAACAGCAGAGACATACAAACAAGCGCCTTTGTTGACGCGTTGTGTAAAGACTGGATTATTTTACACGGCCTATGTGGCTGGCCAGTGTACCGTTCGTTTTCCGAACGGACGCGCCCTCGACGGCTTTCGGATTGAATGTTTGACATTCCGCTTTCGGGAGATTAATTTCGTGAGATTGCGCCCGGGGAAATAATATTCTTGTTTCACGGTTTTGCGGTTTTGCAATAAACGAACGTGCCATCGGGCCGGATTCCGCCTCGGACGTTGCCGTTGAATCAACGTTGCCGATTACAAGCCGAGTTGATATCGCGTCCACGTGTTTGTGCGTGCCAGTGAGGAGAACAAAAGAAAATTACAATTTTCATTTTTTCTTCTCTCTTTTTCCGCACTTCGTGTTTTGCGGGTTAAATCAGATTATGCAGATATAATGAGGACGTAATAAATTTGTCATAAAATCCATTATTTTTTTGAAAGCACTTTTTTTATTTCGTGGGTTTTTACGATTTTCCTAAAGATTAACTTTTTAGTTTTGAAAATAAATGTTTAGGTGGAATGTTTTGTTTGAATCAGTTAAAATATTACAAAGTAATATAATATTTATATTAATAGATGTATTTTGTGAAAAGTAGACTTTGGGAAAATAATGAGTTTTAAAATAATCTCAGCTTTGAAAATTAAAAACTATTAATAACCGACATTTAACCATGAAATGAAACCATTCGTGGTTTGAAACGCGTAAAATGCGAATAAGAAAATCGCGTTAAGGTCGTGAAGTTTATAAATAAGTTTCTGTTTGATTGTATTTTAAGAAATCTTTTTGCCGATAATCGGTCCTTGAATTTGGCTGTTGTAACCACTTAAATCTAATATTTATACTACGGAATAAAGTAATGATAAATACTAATAATAAACATTCATATAATAGTTCACTACACTCATTAAAAAAAATTAGCTTTCTTTTAGGTACATTTTACTTTATTTTGCTCTTTCGTTGATAAAAAAAAAGACACTGGGGACTTAACAATTACTGATGATGTTTTGAATTACTACATCAATTATATATAATAAAAGTTGTTATTATATAATCATTATATTATAATTCAACATAACGAATGAAATTAGTTTAACGACTTGGCAACGTAATAATAAAATAAAGATTACAACAATCGAAAGGAGGAGAAATGGATTGTTGCAAGTTGAGTGTGAATGAATGAAGAGCACGAGTTTTCGGGCGAAAATGGCTTTCCGATGGCGAGCGATGCCGAGTCGTTGAAGCGTAAGGCCGACACGCTCGTTGCGGGCCGACCGGTCCGATCAAAACTCGGCTCCCTCGGCCGGAGCGGTAATTACGAATTTCGCGACGGGCCGAAATTGCGCGGCTGTCTCGTCAGCGTCTGCAATTTGTATTTTCTGGCGGAACGAGTTGCCGTCGGGCGCCGCCACTCAAACCAAACCCAAACCCAAACCCAAACCCAAACCCAAACCCAAACCCAAATTCGGCCGAGGGCCCTTTTTTTCTCGCCCCGCGCTCACAACGCTAACTCGGCTTTCGCGATTCCGGCTTTCATTTGCCTCGGCTGCCAAACAAAAGTCCTTCGCGGCCTTTCCAACGCGCCGACGTTCCTTTTTTCTATTTACATACATCACTTTTCACGCCCAACCAAACGAAACAACGAGGAAAAAGGTGCGCTTCATTTTTATAGCAAATTGTTTGATCAAAGTCAGACCTAAAAGCTTTATCAAAATGTTTCGTTCAAATACGCCTCTCCGATTTTCAAAGTAATTTTCGCTGATTGAACAAGTCGACTCTTTTACGGCAAAATCTTGTATATAAATCGTGCGTCAACCAAGTTCATATTTTCCATTATTTTCAACGACGACGATTCTATCTTTCTTTGATTGTTCAATCGATTAATTCGAATCAGTGAGGTTCCTTGCTAAACACGTGGATGAATTTCCGCCGAGAGATAAGGAGCGATAAGAGCCAGTCGGTGAACGAAAGTTGACCTTATCGCTAAAGGTTGTTTGCTTTTTGGCGGGAAAACTGACCGGCACTGACTAGGCGAGCAACGCCTAGAGTCGAGATAAGTCTCCCTTTCTTTCAATCTTTCTGTCCATTATCTTTTGTTTTTGTTTCTGATAAAGAGGCGCGATATATCAAACGATAATGACGGGTGTTGCGGGCACGTGACTCACCGTGCAGATAGGAAGAAACAGGCCGACGATGTACAGCATCGGGCTGCTGACGGTCGATTTCATCTGGAACGGGTGGTTGATGGACTCGTCATTGCAGAAAAAACCTCGCTCGAACGGCTTTGCGTACAGGTAGAGGAACAGAATCGTGATGCCAACTGTAATGGGAAAAACGTTTACTGTTAATCTGGCAGAATTGCTGGTAGACGACTATCATAAAACGTTCGTCCGACGTTTAGAGTGTCGGTATAGAACGCCGCTTCGACTTTCCTTCAACGTAGAATCAACCTTGGCGCGTTAGTGATTAATAGATTGTTGGATATAAAATTAACAGAATTCAACAATCGTACTTACTTTCGACGTTGAAATAACGTTGGTTTGATTAATATCCGCGATTAAAATTATAGTTGAAGAAGTTATTATTATTATTATTATTATTATTATTACTACCATTATTGTAATCATTATTTATACATGATAAAAAAAACGATTTGGTAACAATTTCAAATAATTATAAAATAAAAACGTGCTTTTCACATTCAACGACAGAATTTATCTTTATCTTTATATTTATTGTCTAACTTTTCTCACGAAAAACATTGCAACTTATGGCTAATGACAGATTTCATTTTCTTTTTTTTGCAGATAATGAAGATTGCAGTATTGGCAAGTTTTTGAATATTTTTGTTTCGATATTTGTTCATTTTTCACGGGATTATTTTTCACTCGCGAAATAAGTTTTGCTTTCATTTCGCACGAAAACAAATTTATAAGAAAATGTTGTTATTTCGTAATAATGCAGTTATTGTTGATGCGAAACCGATTTCTTTTCGTTCGGGCCGCGAGTGAGTTTATTATTTAGTGCTCGTGCACGCGCACCCTGACAGCGTATATTGCTCCAAAACTGGTAGCTGATTGATGGTCGCAGATAGCTGGTTGCAGGATGGTGAGTTTGCTGAATTTTTATTACGAAAATTGATTGCGATACATCATTTTGTACCTGACTGGTATATTAATCAGAGCAACAATAAATTTCATTCGATTATTAAATATCAAAGTACTTGCTCGCTATCTGTTTTATAAATACACTCTTAAAAAGATCCGTTCATTACGAGAGGATTATTCTTATAATTTGATTATTCTAAGAATAATTTACTTATCGTTAAAAGCATTTTTGGTATTTTTTAAAAGTGTATAATTCCGTTTATAATTAAAACAAAAAGTATATATTATTTTAAATAATGTAATATTATATGTAATATAATATATACTTTTTCTTGAAAATATTATATCCAATCGCTTTTACCCGAAAGTGAAAAATACCTTTATTCCCACACCGAAAACAACCTTAACTTTCATGCCACAGAACTATTATTCTAAACGTAAAAAAAAAAAGAAATTGTTTTAACATATATTTTCCTTCGCTTAATTAACGTCAAGTCAGTTGGAACGAAACGACTCGTTACAGGCGATTAAAAATACGCGAATCGGACGATAAGCCGAATACCAGGAGCTGCTCCTCGCATCGCTTAATTATACATGTAAATAAAATTAAGTCTTAATCAACTGTAAATCCAACGATTACGATTGTCGATTTTGCCACGCCGAGTTATTTTCTCTCTTTTATTATTTTTTGTTCATCCCCCACCCTTTGATCAGCCTTATTCCCCGCGCGTTAAATCCTGCGACGCTTATCTTCGCGTTGGTAATGCAAATACCTCGGTTGCGCGCGCATAATTCAACCAACACGCGCGCGAGCGTGCGTTGATCGCGTTCGCGAAAGTACACGTGTTCGTCGAAATGCGCGGGCGCGCGCGAAACGTTAATAACGCACCGGAAACCACCGTAGCATCATCGATTAACAACCCGCCCGAGCGCGACGGACCTTCGTCGAAAACGCCATAATATTATTATTTACGGTTATTAGGGAGCCTAAGATGTTACTTTCTAGTCAAATCAATGTTTCCAATTCATTTTCGATGCTTTGTTTTCATCACGAGTATATTTTCATTTCTTATCGACCATTCGTTTTAATCGGCAATCAATGTTTTTTTGGCTACAAAATGCTTAGAATGTTATATTTCTTTGCTTTTCATTTACGATGGATCATTATTTTTTGTGATTTTTGTTAATCATTGTCAAGTCTAAAAGATAACGTTTTTTTATCAAATAATTGTGTTTGTAAGTTGATGCAAGTGATGTTGTTTACGTGGCTGATCCACAAATTTGGGCATAATAATTGGACGTGATAATTAAATACTTAGAGAGTAATTTCGTCAAAACAAATGGAGCAAAAATGCTGTCTGTTGTTATAAAAAGTTCATGTAAGTTTATTTTTCGTTTACCAATGAACGTTAAAAAGTTCAAAGACACAAAAATATTACGATTTTTCAAGTTTTAAGTTGTGTGTTGAATAATTTTTTAATTTAAAAGTCTATAAATGAGTATTAAATTAATTCGCATTAATGTTGAAAAATAAGGAAACAAGGTTGCGCAACTCGTGCTTCGTATCGGCAAATCCGATCCGAATGCCATTTTGATATGTTAATTTGGTACAACTGCAGTTGCATGCGTTTGCACGCGCTTCCTACACCGTTCTGTCCATTTAATCGCCATTAACAATCGTCGAATTAATTTACATCGGTTCGGTCGTTTGCACGCAATTTATTCCGAATCGATCGGATCAATTGCAGTCAGGATCGTTAACATTTATAAGCACTTCCGTTTCGCCAACATAAATCCTTAGTTAAGAACGGTCGCAAAATTAATTAAGACGAATTATCAACGACCGGCAAACTTGATCTTGACGTCAACTCGGACTTGGCTGAAAGAAATAAACCAAAATGGTTTTTTACCGACGGCTTTGCATTTGAATTGCGAGCAATGTTATTTGTTGAATTTCTTTCAAATTAAATTGAGTGTTGATAAAAACGAGTATTGAAAAGCTACACTGAAATTCCGATTGCAGCATTGTCGGCGCGTGGAAAGTGCCGCGATTGAAAAGGGGCTATTGGAAAAATGTAGCGGAGAAAATGATCGTGCGTCTTTGTCCGAAGCGACGGGGCCTTAAATCACGCGAAAACAATCGGACAATCGACATTAGCCGTAATTGACGTGGAACATAAATGTCCGTGCATTTGAAGCGGTGATTTGCATGGCCGCCGATTTTCACCCTCGAGTCGTTTAATTGCCCCGCGAGCGGTCTACCGCTCCGCGCGTCAATTATTCATCGCCGATTTCGCCCCGTTCTCGCGGATTTTTCACCTCAACTGACCGATTTCCCGTTCTTTCGATTCGTTTCTCCAAAACGTTATTAACGCTGTCGCCTCGGTGGCTTACAACTTTTTACCTACGCGAAATACCGTTATTTAAACTTTCAAATATTACAAGTTTACAACTTTTTTCAACCAACTTTAAATTCATATATTCAAATTATTCGATAACATTTAAAATAACAACAATGAAACATTAAATTATCAAAATTTTGTAAAATACACGTGACGAAAATAACAATATATTATAAAGATTACAATACAGAAATGTTTGAAATTGCATTTGCCATACTTCAAAAAATGGTAGAAAAGAAGAGATAAGAAAAATATAAATAAGAATGAAAAAAAAATTACTTTTAACACGTCGATTAATTGATTTTACATATAAATCTATTGTTTTGTTTATCGATTCTTCATTCTTGTTTCCTTGCTTTCTTTTTCTTTCTTTTCTAAAGTGCAAAGATCAGTTTTATTTAACAACAATATTCCATTTATATTGGCAGCGCGGCGCAGTCCGCGGCGCGATATATTACGCGGCGCGTGAATTATATCTGTTTAGGTGCGCGTATTGACATCGATATACCGGCCGGGCAAAATAAATGCGAGGCAAGCTCGCGCGCGCGGCCGCTAATAAATCGGCGAAAAATACGGCCGCGCGCCAATTATCGCCGGGTGTCGCAATTTATCAGCCACTTTGCAACCTGAATTATAACTGTCGATCATTGATTTACGACGCGAGTGACTTTATCCCGCGGTTTCGATTCGACGAGGGGATCGATTCTTTTCTACGCTCTTTTTTACGCTCGTCGAGTAAATATTTACATGCGATCGTTTATTTATTTATTTATTTATTTATTTATTTATTTATTTATTTATACATCGATATACTTGCTTTTTCATTTTTCAAGACATTAAAGTTTCGATTTAAAATAATTGCAATTCTCGTTGTTAACACTTTTTCAATTTAAAATTTAAGTTTGAGAAGTATCTTTTTTAAATTAAATCAAACTCGAAAATAAAACTTTTTTTTTTTTCAATTTTAGCTTTTTTATTACAGGTTCTATTTAAGACTCAAAATAGTAAATATTTTAGATAGACGTGAGGACGTGCCTTTTGTGTTTTGTTAAGAATCAATATTTACTTTTTTAAAACCTTTATTTTAAACAAAATTTTGTTAATGGTAATCAAATAACGACAATTAACAGACTTTATTTCTCTTGTATTGTCAATTACATTGACGACGTTTCGACAATTTTAACTGTCCTCTTCAGGCCAATAAAATTATAAACAAATGTGTGAGAATTTCGTTAGTGTTGAATTGTGTGAGTGTCGTAATTTTATAGACACGTTTTCGCGCGACTTGAAATTGCCGCTTTGATTATACGTTTCCGCCAAAGTTATGTCATGATAAACATCGCATTTTTGCTCGAAATTATGTTCTGTTTTGAAAAACATTCATAAATAAATTAAGATGAAGCATTAGTTCTACTTTACCGACTTGAATAATGAAGATTGATGTTTCCGACTATTTTAAAACATACGCTTTATTTGTAGAAACGATGTTTCTTATAAACAAGTTATAGTCGCATGTTTTGAGTTTCGGTGATGTTTACAAACATTTTTCAATTATTTGAGTTATAGAGCGTTTTTTATACTTGAAAATGCCGGACCAATCGTCAGTTTCCAATCGGTCCAGCAGCCAATGCTGGACCGATCGTCAGTTTTTACACTGGCTTATTTTGACATACTTTGAAACATATTAAAATACAACCGAATCGAAGTCTCGAAAGCATTCGAAACGTCAAGGATTGTAGTAGTTTAAAATCTGAAAGCCGCGGTGTTTTGAAATGGGCAGATTTTGGATGACTCGACGATGTACGCGTGACGCCTCGGGTATCGGTTTGGAGCAATTTTTACGAGCTAAGTGAATGGTAAATTAACGCGCGGCATCGTTAAGCAGCGCGCAATCGCAGACGTGAATTACCGCGCCTGATACGTCGACGCTGTTTACCCGGCTATCAGCCGGTGTTATCTGATTATTTCTCCGTCTGCACGTAAATTAATTCGCCCGGCGTTTTGTTGTCAGCAAAAATTCCCGCCGATAAACCACCGAGCCCGGTCGAATCGGCAATTTCACTTACACGCGCATTAAACGTAAGCAAAGTTCACGATCGGCGATCGAGGCGGTTGCATTTTTTTGCTCACACGACCAAGAAAAAGGTAGGCCACTTTTTAGGACAAAAATGCATTAATGTTTTTTATATGCTGTAGATTTTACAAAATAATGAACATTTTGACATTTATTACTTAACAACAATTTAATGCAATACATGTTTTTTTTTTTTTTTTTGTATTATTAAAGAACTTTGTCGGTCGGTTGGAATGAATTCATCAATTAATATTAATTATTAAATTTCAGTCAATTAATCTGTTAATTCATTATTCAATTATTACTTGTAAGTAAACATAATTATTTTGTTATTCCAGTATTCCTTGACCCATTTTTGTCATTATTTTCATTCATTGATAAACGTTAAAGTCCATTGAAACTGTATCAGTTTTTGAATACGAAAAACATTAAGATCACGGAGTTAGGGCGTTTTTAAATTACACGCAGAAAAATGAATGCAAATAGATTTGGATCATTTATGGGAAAAATTCGATGGTTTTTAAAAACTGATTTATATAATTCTAAATGTTTCAATCAATGTCCTTCTAAGGCTACTACTTTCCCAAATTTAAAGGGAATATTTACCAATTTTTTTTGCGTCTACTGTTTCGACTGATTAAATTAAATAGTTGATTTTTAATGAGTTGTTCAGTTGTAATTAACAAGTTGGTTTTGTTATTTATCGCTGACGTTATGCTTGTACTAGTTTTCGTCCCACACAAAACAATATTACATGTCACACAATGATTACGTGTATTTTGTAAAATTATTGAATGTAAGAATTTGATTTGAAAGAAAACCGAAGAATCACCTTAAACAATTGAAATATTTGAATATCATTGGCCATTAAAAACTACTCCGTGTCGTTTGACCTATCCCATCTTGAACAACACTTTCATCATCCGCCAAGCGTCAATTTATTTAACAAAAGCATTCGCTGTCAAACAATAAGAACCGAGACAACCTAACGCGGCGGAACAGGATTGCATAACATGTTGACCAAGTGAATTCTAACCTCAGAATTGAGTCGCGGCCGACGCGAGAGGGTCAACTCGACGGAATTGTTTTCACCGTCGACAATTGGGTCTGAGTAACGGCCGAGCAATGCGCGTCGCGGATAACGCTTATACGCGATTGCGCGTCGATGCCGGGGCAATCGAGCGAAAAGCAATTCAATGACGCGTTGCAATAACTTTGCCGGATGCGCGTCATACTTTCTCCGCGGATTCTCCCATCGGCCGCTACGGCGTTCAACATTTCGCGCTGAAGAAGCAACGTCCTTGAACCGATCAACGTTTTCCCTTTTCCCATTTCATCGTTTTTTTCCCATTTCATCGTCGCCTTGTCTTGTCACTTTAACCCTTTTATTTTTCATATTTGCTTCCAATAATTGTTCGAGTGGAAAAGACGGTTATTACGGTCAAAAATGGCGAAAGGTAGGCGAAACGCCACGTTATCCGTTTTGCGAGATTTTGTTAATTCTTCAGTTTGAACATTCTGAGTGGAAGAATTTCAAACGAATGCTCTATTGCGATTTGATGTGAAAAAAAATGAGTGTACAAAGGTGCATTTGCGAATCTTTGTCCACAGCAACATAAGAAATTAATAATTTGGTCCCTTTTTTAGGTACAGGTCCCTTTTTTTCACAAAGTCCCTAAAAAGTCCCTTTTTTAGCTACAGGTCCCTTATAGTCCCTAAAAATGTTAATATCGATTATTATCGATTATTATCCACTTTA